>CAUYRT010015561.1:0-20117 GCA_963574885.1 Lepilemur ruficaudatus | reverse complement strand
ATCACTTGAGCCCAGGAGTTTGTGTTTGATTGGGGCTAGGAGGGTGCCAGTGCTGCTTGATAGCATGGGTGAACCCCCAATTTTCTGTGTCAAAAAAAAAAAAAAAAAAAAGCATGCACATTAATTGTCTTGAAAAGCGTTTTTCTTCTTGATAGTCAGCACACCTGAATCATCCTTCCTTATTTTAACATTTTCTGGTCTGTGTGCGTAGATAGATGAGCCGGGTTTGAACTTTTGTGTTTAACTGTGGGATTCTACTTTCAAATCAACTATCAGATATTCACATAACTGTGTTGATATTTTTGACAGTGTTTTTATGTAAAGTGAATTACCCATAATGAGAAACTTTAATGGCTTTATATTTCACTTGGAAGGAAAAAAAATGTAAAAGAAAACAACATATTGGCTCAGTAAAATCATTTCAGTATGAAAACACAGTCTATTTTTTAGTCTTTAGAAATAAATAGCTAGTAAAAGTATGAAAAAACATTGAAAATTTTGTAGGAAGTGCATTTTTTCATTAGGTACATATCCTTTAGCTGTAGTGTCTATAGTAGGCCACATTTGACCCTAGATCAAAACTGAAGATAATATTTTATATTTTCAATTATTAATTTTCTTAAATAAAAATGGATATGTAGGTAATTTTAGCCACTACACATTTCTTTTTTGCATGTAAAACTAAGAACTAATTTCAAGAAATGCTCTGAATAAATTTACATCTTCTTCAGCAATAAATCTTGGAAGTATGCTTAACATTGAATTTGTCATTAAGCCAAAAGGTCATAACAGGTTGCAGATTATATTGTGATCATTTGGACCTACCACATTATGAAGCAAGAAGCCTAGGCAAAATGGCAATGTGGCCACTGTGAAGATTTATACCATAATTTATACCCTTTTATATTTCTTGTGGAGATAGTAAATATATCAGTAAAGTAAAGGCAGCACCACATATTTTAAACATCAACTTTATCTCCATTGAAAGCCAAAATAGAAGGTTAGAGTCCATTAGCAATTTCAAATTTGTTCTTATTTAATGGCCTATTTATTCTTTACCAAATATCAGATATTTGTAAACAACAAAATTGAAGGTATATATCACAGTAAGCTAAGAAAAAGAAAACTCGGGAGCCCCATTATTTTGGGTTCAACTATTTCAAAAATATGATAATTCATCTAAAGTGCTTTATTTATGTAAAAGTATTTTAACTATGAGTGAATAATCTCAACACATTAATCTTTCCACAAGTACCCATCCATCTATTTACCATGTTTTCTTTCTTTAATTCATTACTTTAACAAATATTTATCCAGAGCCTATTATTATATGTCATGCTCTCTGAAACTTCTTCAAAGTATAAAGATTAATAAGATTTGGCCCACTATCCTCAGCTATTCACAGTAAAAAGAAAAACATGGATGCAACCAGTCAGAATACTGTGAAAAGAGTGGGAGTCAGTACAGAATGCCTAATGAGAACGAGTGGCAACTACTTTGCCTGAGGATGGGGGTAAAGTTTATGAAAGCCTTCCAAGAAAATTAATGCTTGAGTCTTGAAAAACAGTACGAGCTTTCTTAGTGGACAAAGAATCTAAAAACATTCTAGTCTAAAGCACAGAGTTGTAAGATAGCATGATATATTACTGGAAATCATAAAAGGCTTGGAGAAGAGGGTACCTAAGTCAGTCTTCAGAGATTGTGAAGCTAAATAGTGGTTAGATTATGAAGGATTTCATTTATCCTACTAAAAATTTGAATTTGAATTTGTAGGCTTTTGGGTAAAAATTGAAGAGTTCTAAGTAGGAAAGTGATATTTTCCAGTATAGAAAATAAGCTAGAGCTAGAAGAAATGGGAGATATCACATAGAGACCACTTAAAAGGGCTGTTGCAATAGTCCACACAAAAAATGATGAAGGTCTGAACTCAGGCAATCTAAGTGACTAATATATGTGTGCAAAGAATATTTCTGATATAGGCCCTCTGGAACTTAATCCCTTCCTTATTGGATCTCTACTTTTTGAAAACAAATTTTTCCAGAGTTGCAGAGTGTACAGGATTGTCAGTCCTGGCTCAATCATTTACTAACTATATAATCTTGGAAAAGTTAACTTCTGTGCCTTTTCCAAAGCTGGCATATGGGAAATACATACCTACATACACATATGTATATATTTGCATAACTATATATGTATAGTATTATCTATTTATATATTATGGTATAATTGTGACAGTTAAATAAGATGATACATGCAACTGCACATTAGATGTGCATTAAAATTTAATTATTATTATTATTCAATATTATAGAAGTGTGATCCCTGAGAGGCATGCATGCCCTTCGTACATAAACAAAAACCATAGTATTAGCATAATAAATATCTACCTTATTATTAAAATATAAAGGATAATACAGTAGTATTGCTACCAATATTAATATTTTTAATATTATATTAAAAATGTAATGGTGGTTATATTCTACCTCTAATAAGAACTATTTTCACTAGAATGTAATACCTATGTTTTTCATCTCTCTGTCGATGCAAAACATGATTACTGTTCAAAATACGCTTACTGAAGCATTCTCTGTATATTTTTTTCTGGATAGTTGTTCTAACTTTATTAGGAATAATTTTTATATAGTTTCTAGCTATCCTACTTCCACCCCCATTTTTAGAGCCTTCATGGTAATATCTCACATTAAATATGTTCAAATTAAGCATTCCAAGTATGATTGAAATTTGTTTTTTGGATCTATATAATAGTCTAGATTTCTCTTTTCTTCCCTTGCATTACATCCAGTTATTACCATTACTTTCTGGTTCCATCAATCACTATTTGTGTGGCCTTTGGTAAATTACTGAATTCCTGTAAAATTAAGTTTCTTTGTTTCTTAAGAAAAGGACAGATTAATAGTATCCCACTACAAATGAGTGATGCAAAATAAATGTAATAATTTTGAAAAGTACTTAGCATAATGCCACAGATGATTGCTCAAGAAAAATTGTGCATTAAGACATTTTTTATTGCTATTATTCCACAATTCTCTTTTGGATTAGACCCACATTATTGGTAATTATTGTAAGAAGAAAGTAGCATTACTTGCTGAGCATTGAGTAGGAGTATGTTGCCCTGTTTCTGGAAGGAAGCTGTTGTGTGGCCTAAAGGGAGAAGTCTGAGTGGGGACCTCCCTGACAGTCTATTTTTAGGAGTAGTTAAAGCTGAGTAAGGGAACTGTGAACTGGGTCCCTCTCCTGTGAATACTTATGTTGCAGAAAACGAATGAGAGTAGAACCTTCTGGAAGTGAGCAATACAATGGATGGAGACCTATGCGAAAAGTGTCACTGAGTAGTTTAGCTGGAGTATCAGGTCAGATAAATAAAAAACAGAGAGACCGAATAATATAACAGGTTAAAAATCTGGCTCTGCCTTTTAATGCTTTTGAAATCTTGGATAAGTTATTTAATACCTTTAAATCTCACTCTCCTCATATTTAAAAAGAAAATGATAATATTATATATTTCAATTGGTTATTAAGATGATTCAATGATATAATTCATGCACAGTGCCTTTTGTAAAGTAATCATTCAACAAAATACCAATAATATAACTATAATCACTTTATCCCATTCTCCCATTAAAGAAATCAACCTTCTAGTAACACATTTTTTTTCTCATTAATTCAGAACTATAGCCAAGGCTCCTTCCAATAAATCTCTATGCCAATTAGACATTATGACACTTTAGAAATTACATTTATCCAAACATTTAAATATGGCCGATCAATAATATAATTACAAGTTGCATTTTCTTACAGTAGGTATCCTCAAAGAACTCCAACTTGTCAACCTTTTAGTTTAATTTGAATTATATATTTGAGAAATCATCAAGGTATATTTCTATAAATATGTTATGAAATTGTTATATTTCAATTGTCCTCTAATACTGTGGTCCCCAACCCCTGGGCTGTCGACCAGTACCGGTCTGTCTGTGGACTGTTAGGAACTGGGCTGCACAGCAGGAGCTGAGTGGTGGGCAAGCAAATGAAGCTTCATATGTATTTATAGATGCTCCCCATCACTCAAATCACTGCATAAGCTCCGCCTCCTTTCCAATTAGCTGCGGCATTAGATTCTTATAGAAGCACGAACTCTACTGTAAATTGTGCATGCAAGGGATCTAGGCTGCACGCTCCTTATGAGAATCTAATGCCTGATGATCTGAGGTGGAGCTGAGGCAGCAATGTTAGTGCTGCGGAGAGGCTGCAAATACAGATTATCATTAGCAGAGAAGTTTGACTGCGCAATAAATGTAATGTGCTTGAATCATCCCCAAAGCATCTCCTGCCTTTCTTCTCAGTCCATGGAAAAATTGTCTTCCATGAAACTGGTCCCTGGGGCCAAAAAGTTTGGGGACCACCCCTCTAATATGTTCCATGTTGGTAGAGGGATATTTTCCTGTTTTGTTCACTGTTATATCTACAGCAAGTACAGCAGTGTTCTGCATGTAGTAGGTTCTCAGTAAACACATATTCAATTAATTCATTCAGACTAGCTCCTACCTGATAGATACAAATAACCAATTTCAAAGTAAAAATATATTATAATTCTGAGAATACTGATAAAGTTCCAGCAAAATAATTGAGGTTACTAATAAAATAGTACATATATACAAAAAAACCACAAATAAATCTTAGATATGGGTTGACATAACATCATTTGTTTTTAAAACATACTGCAAACCCCTATGTATGATGCCCCTATATTTTCAGAGAAATAAAAAAAGTTAAAGTAGGTATATAGTTGTGATATTAATACAGAAAACAGAGTGACTACTAAGCAACTCAGTGAAATTTCTGCAAAATTGCGATTCATCTCTAGAGCAATCCTGTGTGAAAGTTTTATTCCTTTCAGTGAAAGCTAGCATTTAGCATAAAGGAAGTTTTCTTAGGCTATAAGTCTTAGATATTTACTATTTATTTCTCACCCTACCATTACTCTGATTTTTCTTTCTTTCTTTTGCCATAGGTGTTGGGTCTTTCAAAACAATCAAGGAAGATGTGATCTTTTTAAAAATATTATGCTTCTGTACTATTTAGGAAGATTTGCTTTAAAATATGTAAAATCTTATAGATATGAATATTATTCATAAATAATTTTCCCACTCCACAGACTAAATGCAATATGATATGACAGTGTTGTTTAGTGTTTTTTTCATTAATTTATTGTATGACATGGAGTAATAATAACTAACAACTACTTATAATAATGACTCATTAAAAGAAGTTCTTTAACTCAAGGAGTACAAGTGAGGAGGGAACAATTTCTTCACGATGCTAAAAATCAAGCCAATTGAAAAATGAAAATTCCAAGAATTTAGAACCCATATTTAATCTATGTGGTCAACTGTTTCAAATATTTTAATAAATGAGATTGTTGCTTTAGCATAATATGGAAAGACTTATAGGATATTTTTAGTGATATACAATAAAACTTCTATTAAACAAAATGTTCTTATATTAGACTTACTGTGGAGGGGAGGGGCATACTTGAAATGTAGTTGGGGCAGGGAATTAGGGGTCTCAAAAGGGGGAAGGAAATCCTCTAAAACTGATTTATGTGAATAGCTGTACACTTGGTAAATTTACTAATAATCATTTAATTGTACGCTTAAAATGGAGCAAAGGCATGATATGTATATTATACTTCAATAAAGAAAAAAAAGTTTTTTAAATTCCCATGAAGTAAAAAAAAAAAAAAAAATTAGACTTTTCTAGCTAGTCAATTTTTTCTTTGGAAAAGAGTCCTAACTCCAAAAAATTTTGTTGATGACCACTTACAGTATATTTTTCCACTTTGATGCATTAATAATATCATATATGCAATATATGTTGATGTTATTTGATGACTGGAGGTCTTATAGTTTCTGTTATATAGTTTGCATATTGTTTGTTTGACCCATCCAAATCTCATGTTGAAATGTGATCTGTAATGTTGGAGGTGGGGGCTTAATAAGAGGTGTATGCATTATGGGAGCAGATTCCCCATGAATGTCTTGGTGTATTCCTCACAGTAATAAGTAATGAGCAAGTTCTCTATCAATTCCAGTATGAGTTAGCTATTAAAAAGAGTCTAGCACCTATCCCTACCTGCCATGTAATCTCTGAATGAGCCAACACCCTTTCACCTTTTACCATGAATGAAAGCAGCCTGAGTCCCTTACCAGAAGCGGATGTTAGTGCCATGCTTCTTACATATACAGCCCACAGAACTGTGAGCCTAATAATCCTATTGTCTTTATAAATTACCCAGCCTCATGTATTCCATTAAGCAACACAAATGGACTAAGACAGTTTCTCTATCTCGACATTGTAAATGCTAGTTCTTATTTGCATGCTTGTAGTTAGATATCACTTAAGAAGCTGGGCTGAATATATTGAGATCCTCAGATCTGTGGGTTTTTACTTGTCTATTTAAAAAAAAAATAACAACCCTGCATCTGGCTTATTGTTTTATTAGGAGGCTTAATTTAGATAGATATGCAAAAACTTGATATAAAAATCTATTCAAATCTAAGATATACATTCACTCACTAGCACCTATTAAATACTTGTGTTCCACATTTGATAATAGTTATTACTTTTGTATTAAGTGTGGGCATCTGTGCATTAAAAATTTAATATTGTCTCTTTAGTCAGAAATAAAGTATAGTCAAAATAGCATAATTGTAACAGGGACTTTAAGTTCATTTGGCCATAGTTAACTAGGGTTTTACTATATTTCACATGCTAGTTATGTTTAGTTCTTTGTCTTTAGATCCTGAACAAACTTTAAAGTCTCTCCTGGTGAGTGTATCACCACAGCCCAAGGCTTTGTTTCAGCAAATTTTAGATTCTTGAAAATTAAAAATAAATTATGAAAACACATACACACACATGTACATACATGGATACAGACTACCTCTATAGAGTAACTCTAATTACTATATAATGTGAAATGCTATGTCACCCATATAGTAATAAAACATATTTACTAGATCTTTCAATCCTTAATCTATAAATTGACATTCTTAAGTCAAAATATGCAATTATTATACCTTCTGAATTCAGTTACTTTTCCTTTTCCTATAAGGAGATAGAAGCCATGAAGAGTTTAATAAATGAATGTAGTCTGATCCATTTGCCCCAGTTTCATAAATTGTGTCTACTTATTTGGTGTATAAAAGCATTAGTGGATTAGTTTTGTGTTCATTAGGAAATAGGAGGTTTGGGTATTTTTTACAATTGCATGACCTTGTAGTAAATGGTAAAAAATGATCAAAGATTTCTTACATTCCTATGCCTATTCCTCTCTGTGATGAGACTTTGCAGTTCTTCTCATCAAGGGGTAGAGTCTGGATCTTCAATCCATCAGATTCAAAAATTTCAATTTTGTCATGTGATTTACTTTAGTTAATGGAACATTAACAGATATGACACAAATCAAGGTTTGAAAATTGCTGGGGCAAGTGGAGCTTGACTTCTTTGGCTGCTTTTGATAACACTGCAGCTACCACCATCTGAAAAAGCCCAGGCTAGCTTGCTAAAATGATAAGCAAGACAAGACTCGGTTTTCTCCATCTCCTCTGCTGACAAGCAGTCAGTTATAGACATGTGAGTGAGAATATCAACTTCCAGCTAACTACAAACACATAGGGAACACAGCTGGCAACACAGAGAAAAACTATCCCAGCTGAACCAAACGGAAATTGACTACCTACAGAATCATGAATAAATAAATGCGTCATTCCTTTAAACTGTTAAGTGTCGGGTTGGTTGTTTGAACCAAAATGAATTAATAAAAGGCTACATATTAATACTTATATAAACATTCCCCAAACTGTAATGGCCATGTGACTCACCTGAGGATCTTGTTAAAATGCAGATTCTGATAAAATAGGTCTGGATTGTGGCCCAAGATTCTATATTTTTAAAGAGCTCTAGCAGATAACAATTCTGGTTGACTGAACACACTTTGATTAACAAGGACCTCTGTGATAAAAGAGATAAAACAGTTAATAAAAATGCAAGCAACTCTAGCCAATGATGTTTGTGAATTCACTGAATAAAATAAACACATTTTGAGTTTAAATAAATTATCTTCTTACCTTATGTAACAGATAACAACTCTCACCTCAAACACACACACACACACACACACACACACACACACATCCAAATTCCTCACTCCATTGCCATAATGCAGTGTGGATACACAGAGAACTTTCAAACTAGAAGGCTAGAAAACTATAGCACCATGCAAACAGAATGATAAGTAATAGATAACCAGAAGTGGAAATACTGCAGGAAGTAAATTTGCTTTGTAGTAAATTGTATGTAAAATCCTGTTTAAATATGTGAATCTTTGGCAATTAGAGTTTCTGCTCTTATTGAGCTTCCAAAGTAGTGTTTGGTTCAGAGGTATAGACAGTCACATTTTCATTCATTCATTCATTTATCCTCAGTAAATATATTGATGTATTTATAAAGCCCTAAAAAATTCCCCTGCAAGTATTATCATGGAAAGAAACGAGGACTGAGATGATCTCACGAAATTACTTAAGTAAAGATTGTATAACTCATAGGTACAAATTAAGAACCTAAAGAGTATTGCTATCTGGTTTTGCTACCTGCCAGAAAGCAGGAAGAGAGTTTCCTATTTGATAGCTTAAAATTTTAGTCTTTTGAAAAGAGATTTATATGAAATTGAGATAAAAAAAGGTCAGCCAATAGTTAATGATAGCACAAGTTGAGCCCTTTTGGATCCAATCATGATAAAAATTTTGAATTAAAAGATGCTTTAGATCACTTCCAATGGAGAGATTCCCTGAATTTTCTGAAAACAAAGTTGCTTGACTACTACACTATGTGATGTTTGGAAATGATTGCTAGTGAAGTTCCTTGAAGAAAACCTTTCAAATTTAACAAATAAGAAGCTAGTTATTAAGTTGAAGAATATGTACTCATTTTCTAATACTTGACAGTTTTTGTTTTAATAAATTAAGTATTTACTAAAAATAATTTTGAGATGTTTGAATGATACATCATTTACTTATCTAAAAGATTATTATTTATGTTACTTGACACACATGCTTTTTATGTAGAGATTAAAACCCTACATCCCCACCAAAACTACCATTACCCACATGTACAAACACACACACTGCTACAATAATGGAGGAATTTTAGTGACTGCAAAAATTTTTATGGTTTCATTGGGATATAATTTATATATACAATTCACCCATAAAGACTTTTTGTCATATTAAATTAGTAATATTTTAAATTATGGAAGAAGGTATATAACATAAAATTTGAAATTTTAGCCATTTTAAGTGTGCAATTCAGTAGTATTAATTATATTCACAATGTTTAGCAACCATCACCGCTACCTATTTCAAAAAATGTTCATCATTTCTGCAAATTGCTATGTGACTATTAAATCATAATCCTTTATTTCAATCAGCATTGTTTTGAGGCTTTTACTTTACAAGTCTTTTATCTCCTTGGTTGAATTTGTTCCCAGATGTTACAGTTTTTTAGATATATATTATATATATATATATATATTTTTTTTGAGAACGAGTCTCATTCTGTTGCCCAGACTAGAGTGTAGTGGCATCATCATAGCTCACAGCAACCTCCAACTCCTGGGCTCAAGTGATTCTCCTGCCTTATCCTCCCAAGTAGCTGGGACTACAGGCATGCGCCACCATGCCTGGGTAATTTTTCTATTTTTAGTAGAGACGGGGTCTTGCTCTTGCTCAGACTGGTGTCGAACACCTGAGGTCCAGCTATCCTCTACCTTGGCCTCCCAGATTATAGGCATGAGTCACCGTGCCCAGTCAGCTTTTAGCTGTAATTTTAAATGGAATTGCTTTCTTAATATTTTGTTTTTGATATTCATTGCTGGTATACAGAAACACAATTGGTTTTTGTTTGTTAATCCTGTACTTGTATCCAATATTTGCTGAATTCATTATTAAGTCCAGTAGCTTTTATGTAGATTCTTCGGGATTTTCTATATATAGGATCATGTTATCTGTGAATAGAAATAGTTTTACTACTTCCCTTTCAGTTTGGATACTTTTATTTCTTTTCCTTGTCTAATTGCCCTGACAAGATCTTCCAATGCAATTTTGAATACCAGTAGTAAAAGCAGTTACTCTTGTCTTGATCCTGATTATAGGAGGAAAGTTTTCAGTGTTTCACATTTAAGTATGATGTTAGTTGTAGGCTATTCATAAATGACCTTTAGCACCTTGAGGAAGTTTCTTTTATTTCTAATTTTTTGAGAGCTTTTATCATAAAAAGGAGTAAATATTTTTCAAATAAATTTTCTGTGTCAGTTGAAGCAATCACATATTATTTTATCTTATTAATAAGGTTAATAATGTTGATTTTTTAAATATTGAACCACTTTTGCATTCCTGTGGCAAATCCCTTTGGTAATTATGTATAATTATTTAATATACAGTTTGATTAATTTTGCTACCATTTTTGTGAGGATTTTGCATCTATATTTATAAGGGATATTGGGCTATAATTGATTTACTTCTGAAGTCTTTACTGGCTTTAATTATAGGGGTAATATTGGTCTCATAGAATGAGATAGGAAGTGTTACCTCCTCTTTTTTTCTTTGGAGGAGTCTGTGAAGAATTGCTATTAATTCTTCAAATGTTTGGTAGAACTCACCAGTGAAGCCTTCTGGTACTTGACTTTAGCTTATTGAGGAGATTTTTGATTACTTATTCAATCTTTTTACTTGCTATAGGTCTACTGAGATTTTTTTACTTCTTCTTGAATCAGTTTAGATAATTTGTGTGTCTCTAGGAACTTGCCTATTTCATCTAGATTATCTAATTTGTTGGCATTCAATTATTTATAATATTATTTTATTATTTTCTAATATCTGTAAAGTTACAATAATGTGCCCACAATCTTTTCTAATTTTCCTTATTTGAATCTTCTCTTGTTTTTCCTTTTGTTGGTCTAATTAATGTTTTTTAATTTTGTTAATCTCCTCAAGGAACTAGTTTTTGACTTAATTGATATTCTCTACTGTTCTTATATTCTCTACTTTTTTTAAATTTCAGCATATTATGGTGATACAAATGTTTGGGTTACATGTGTTGCCTTTCTCCTCCCTTCCCCCCCCCAGACAGAGCTTCAAGCCTGACCATTCCCCAGACAGTGCGCATCGCACTCATTATGTATGTATATACCCATCCCCTCCTCTCCCCTCCCGTCTGCCCAACACCCGATAAATGTTATTCCTATATGTCCACTTAGGTATTGATCAGTGATTTCAGTTTGCTGGTGAGTACATGTGGTGCTTATTTTTCCATTCTTGGGATATTTCACCTATTCTCTACTTTTTTTTATCTCTGCTCTCTTTATAATTTCCTACCTAGCTTTGGGTTTAGTTTGCTTTTTTTGTTTGTTTGTTTGTTTTAGTTTCTCAAGGCATAAAATTAGGTTGTTAATTTGAAATATTTCTTTTTTATTAATATAACCATTTACAGCTATAAATTTCTTTTTAGTATTGCTTTTTCTGATTCCAAAAATTTTTATCATGTGCTTTTTATTTTCATTTGTCTGAAGATATATCCTAATTCTATTTGTGATATTTATAAACTTCCAGTTTTCATTTTGTTGTTTATTATTAGTCTCATTCCACTGTGATCAGAAAAGATACTTAGAGTGATTATGATTTTAATCTTTTAAATTTAATAGGACTTATTTTGTGGATTGACATATAATCTGCCTTGGAGAATATTCTGTGTCCAATTGAGGAAAAAATATGTATTATCCTGTGGTTGGCTGGAAGATTCTGTATATGTCTAATAGGTCCAATTGATTTGTGAGATTGTTCAAGTCCTCTATTTCCTTATTGATTTTCTTCTTGGTTGTTCTATCCATTATTGAAAGTGGGGTATTGAAATTTCAAACTATTATTGTAGTGCTATCTATTTCTCCTTTCCATTCTGTCAGTTTGGTTCATATAATTAGGAGATCTGATATTTGATCCATATTTATTTATGATTATCATATCTTTTTGGTGAATTAATCCTTTATCAATATATAATGTCCGCTTTTGTCACTTGCAAGTTTGTGACTTAACATCTGTATTGTCAATATTAATATAGCCACTGTAGCTCTCTTTTGTTACTATTTGCATAGAGTATCTTATGCATCTGTTCATTTTTAACCTATCTGTACCTTTGGTAAAAAGAATAATTTGGAGACAGCATATGGCTGCATCATATACTGTGTTTAATTCAATCTGCCTATCTCTACCTTTTGATTGGAGACTTTAGTCCATTTATATTTGAAGTAAATGCTAATAAGGAAAGACTTCTGCCAATATGCTGTTTTCTGTATGTCTTACAACTTTTTCCTCTGATTCCCACCATTACTGCCTTCTATTGTGTTTAGTTATTTTTTTTCAAAGTGACACATTTTGATTCTCTTATCATCTTCATTTTGTATATTCTACCAAGATCTTCCTTTCATTTTCATTGGCACTACATTTAATATCCTATAGTTATAGCAGTCTCATTTGTATTGATAATCACTTAACACCAGTAGAATACAAAAACTCAGCTCCTTTACAGTTCTGGCTCCCCTTATGTCACTGTCAAGAATTACATCTGCGTATATTGATTGCACAAAAACATAGATTTATAAAAATTATGCATTTGTCTTTAAACTCATGCAAAGAAATAAAAAATGGAGTTAATAACTAAAAATACAATATTTTTACTCTTTACCCATATGCTTACTTTGTCTAAAAGTCTTTAATTATTCATATGGCTTCAAGTTGTTATCTTTTATTTCAATCTAAAGCACAAGCTCTATATTCTTTATAAGACAGAGATAGTGATAATAAACTAAGATTTTATTTATTAGGGAATGTCTAAATTTTTTCCTTATTTTTAAAAGACTAGAATTTTTATTGGCCTTTTTTCCAGAATTTAAAATATATTATCCTTTTGTTTTCTACCCTCCAAGCTTTCTTATGAGTAATCATTTCTTAATCTTATTAAAGATTTCGTATACATGATGATTCATTTCTTTCATACTACTTTTAGGATTCTTTGTCTTTGTCTTTAACAATTTTAGTAAATTGTGTCCTGATGTGTCTCTTTCTATTTACCATACTTTGATTCATTAAGCTTCTTGGGTTTATAAACTCATATTTTTCATCAAATTTGGGAAGTTATCAGCCATTACTTCTTCAAATAGTCTTTCTCCAACTTTTTCTTTCTCTGCTTCTGGAATTTCCATGATGTGTATGTTGGTCTACTTACTGGTGTCCCACAGGCTCTGTTTACTGTTCTTCCTTCACTTTCCTTACTCCATTTTATGTGATTCATTTTACTTGTTTTTATTCATTCTTTTTTCCTCTGTTCCTCAAACATCGTAATTTCAGTTATCTTGTCTTTAAGTTTGCTGATTTTTTTCTTCTGCCTGCTCAAATCTTCTGTTGAACCCCTGCATTGGATTTTATATTTTGTTTTCATACTTTTCTTCTCTAGAATATGTGTTTAATCCATACTTCCTGATTTCCTTTAATTTCTTGTCCCTGCCTTATTTGGGTGGGGGGTGGTCTTTAAGCACATTTAAGGCACTTGTTTTAAAATATTTTTCTAGTAAGTCTGATGTCTGAGTTTTCTCAGGATGGTATTTGTCAATTTACTTCATTCCTTTGAATCCTTTGAATGAATGATACTTTTCTGTTTCTTTGTCTTGTGATTTTTGGTCAAAAACTGGACATTTAAATATTAGAATGTGCTACTCTGAAAGTTACATTTTCCTTCATTCTAGGGTTTGATTTATTCTTCTTCTTAATGTTGTTATTGCTGCTGCTGTAGGCCGTAGTAGTTTGTTTAGACACATTTTCAAACTCCTTACAAAGACTGTATTCTTTTTCTTGTATAGTCAGTGAAGTGCCTGTTCTATTAGTTCAGGTTTAGCTAATGCTTTGACAGAGATTTCTTGAATGCCAATTTTTTTTAAAAAAAATAAACATGTAAATAAACAAAAACAGAAAATAAAAGCAAAGACTTCTCTCAATATATGCAGATTCACTCTGGCTGGGACACTCCTTTAACACTTAACAAATCTTTCCCTGAGTGTAGGAATCTGCCTAAGGCGAAAGCTTAGGGTATACTCTTGATTTTTCTGAGTATTCATATTGCTCGGGACATGTGTGTGACATTGAAAATTCTCCCATATACGTAAGTGTTTTGGATTTTCCTAATTTCTCAAAGAATCACTCCTAGCTTTTACTCTGGGCCTTTTGCATGCTTATTTAATGTCTTGACCATATGTTTTTTTTCCTCCAAGCATCTTTGGTTTGTTACTGCATTTGGCAGTGCTTTTCAGCAATGCCCACCACTTTTCCAGCCTATGTTACAAATTAGGTGAAACTGACTTGAGTGTCTTACTTACATTAATCTCTCAGGAAGCCCTGAGACGTATTATAATAGACATACATGGTAATTTGCAAATAAGGACTGTTCTGCTCCCTCTAGAAACAGGGACTAGAGTACCACCCCGTAACACAGGTTGACTTTTTGAAATAATAATAAAAAAAGTACACTGCTTTAAGACTGCCAAAATACCAGGCAAGGAATGTGACAAGGTCAATTAAAGGTCAATTAAAGTTTTCTACCATTTTAAAGTTGTCTTGTTCTTAATTCAGTGTACATTTAGTTACCATAAACCTTTGTTCTCCAGAGTTCTGACAGTGTTGCTTCTGGCAATTCCTGCTAGATTTTCAGTGTTTCTGAAGGGAAATGAAAGACCTTGGAGTTCCTATTCTCCCATTTTGCTGATGTCATTGCTCTACATAATGTAAATTTGGGTCTCAAATATATATATTTAAATAAACCATACCAAACTAAAGGAAAAGTGTTTCTACAATAATAAAGAATACTCTACTTTATGCGTGAAGCATGCACTTATCAGTATGCATTTTTGTGTGTATAATAAAGATATTATTATAATTAATTTTTCAAAATTAGAAATTTGAAAATGATAAACCATTTCTTACTTTTACCAATGATAATTTCTGACAATTTGACTTATGATTAGTGTTGGGAAATTTATAAACTACAAGCAAACATTTCACCATGAAACATTTATGCAAAAAAATGCACTTAATCTAAATTTAAAATAAAACCATTCAGATGTCTATTATATGTCATCTACTACTATGTAAGAAATTTCAGAGACCTTACCATACTTATCTTTATAATAACTTCCTAGTTTTACAAAAATTTGTAATCAGAGAAGTTATGAAACCTTTCCAAAGATACACAGTTTATAAATTACAGAATCACATTTAAACCAGACAGTCTAACTTCAAAGTATTCATTGTACAATCCCGCAGGTGACTGCATTATTTTTCCAGTTGCATTTTAAATGAGATTTAATGTGACATTATGAAAGCATGCAGAGAAATGTCAAACTAAAAACATAAGTTTAAGGAAGGTGCAATCTTTTAAAATGAGAATACATGTAGTGGCTCTTGAGAGAAAGTAGAAAAAACTCATAACTTTTTTCAGTACTGTCCATTACCATGTATACAAAGCTTATGGATCATATCATGCTAATCACACTCACTTTTTCTTGTGTGTCATTATTTACCACACACCACTTAAAAGAAAAATAGTAATAAGAATGGGCTTAAGGATGCAAGATTGCATAATACGTAATACATATATATTCAATTTATTAGTTACAAACTCTTTAAACTGACAAACCACTATTAATTAACTGCTTTTTGCCAGCAACAAAATCATACTAGTATCTTTAGATACTATAAAGCCATTTACTCATATTTTGTCAGGTCGGCTAGGCTTATGACAGCAAGGAAGAAAAATGTATGTGCACATGAGAAAATGAATGATATAATAGAAAATAAGTAGTACGTTTGCCAAATTTACTGATATTTTTACCCCATATAACTTTAATAATATGTCATGGCACTCTTTATTTTTGAGCTTGAATTTCACATCAGAATGCCTCAACATAGATCTACAGACAGCTACTATTAATAACAGTGGAAACATGAGTTCATGCTTCTTGGATATCTCTGGTAAAGAACATCATTTATAGTTTTGCTATGCCAATATATACTTCCTTATAGACAAACAAAATTCAGTGTAAAATTTATTCTATTTCCATATTGAATTGTGTCATAAAAATTGGATCTTTTACCACGTAAGAAAACAAACAAACAAATGTGAAAAAAATGCCTATAGTTAAAGTTACTAAAAATTGGGGGACAAAGGTATAGCCCTTACAGTTTATAGGCAAATAACTCTCTAGTAATATTCTACCACAAAGACAGTATAACCCATGTTTCCTCTCTTTCCATTCAAGTGTTTCTCAGGACATCACACTAACTTCCTTTCTTCATACCATCCAACAAGAAATTCCTCATCTTTTTGAAACTGAGCCACTCTCATGCTTTTGCAAGTTTATAATTCAAAAAGTCTCCATGTGAGAGTGATATCACAAAGATGACAGAATAGGAATTTCCAGCACTCAGCCCCCTCACCTAAGCATCAATTTGAGCAACTATCCACTCATAGAAATACCTTCACAAGAAGTAAATAATTCAGATGAACAATTGCAGCAACTGGTTGGGGCACAGAAACAACAAAAGATACCTTGAAGAGGGTAGGAAGGAAAGTTTCACATTACCCATGTAACCACTCCCCCAAGCTCATGCAGCACAAAGTGGAGAGAAATACCCTCTATGTGAAGGAAAGGAAGTGAAGTATGCACCAAACTTTGTCACCGACCTTAGCATCAAGCCTCTCCCAGGTAGGCTTCTGTGGATCCAGGCTCCAGGTTGGATCCTACAGACTCAAACTTCAAGCCAACTTTAGGACAATGCCAGCTCTGGGAGCCTTAGATTCCTGGACCCCAACAAGCCAGGTTAACACCCATGGACCCATGCTCCAAACTGGCCTTTGCACACCCAGGCTCCATACTTGCCCATGCAGATGCAAGCTCCATGTATGCCCTTGCAGAAAAGGCTCTAGGTCAACTTCCACACCACCAAGCACCAAGCTGGCATCCACAGACCCAGGCTCTAGGCTGTCCTGACAGTCTAGATTTCAGGTTCACACGCCATCCCTGTAAACCCAGTTTCCATACAGGTAACTGTGGCCCCAGGCTTCATGCTGACCCAGTGACCTTAGGCTTTAGATCAGTCCCAGTGCCAGGTCAGCCCCAATAGATCCAGGGACCAGTCCTGTCACCATGGGCAAAGCTGCCAATCCCTCCTCAGGACTAAGCAAGTCCTTGTGAATTCAGGCTTAAGGTACACCTTAGGTAAAAGGCCATCCTCTGTAGTCCCAGACTCCAAGCTTGTGCCTGTGGACCCAGGTTAAAGGCTAGCTCCAGTGGCATGTTAGCCTCCATTCCCCAGCTCCAGGTCAACCCCTAGAGACCCAGGCTCCAGTAAGCCTTTTTGCCAGGTCAACTCCCATTATCCCAGGCTTCTGATCAGTTCCTAGGGACCCAGACTCAAGCATGTTCATAGATACCCAAGTTCCAGGCTCAGCCCCAAAGTCTGAGGAACCAGGTGTACCCCAGTAGTCCTTGGCACCAGAACAGTCAATGTGAATTAGGGACTAGGCCAAACCCATTGGATCAAGACACCAAACCCTCCCTAGTACCAGCCCAGCCCCCACTGATTCTGTATCAAGGTCTATCCTAGGCTTAAGGGTAACATCTGCAGTTCTGACACCAGTTCATCACCTGAGTACCTAGATACCAAGATCACCTCAGTGCCAATATGACCCCTGTGGTCTCAACTTTAAGAGCTACTCCAAGCTCCAAGATGGTACCTGCAGTCCAAAGCTTCAAGCCATCCCCTGTAGCCTCAGGCTCCAGACCTGCCCCTGTGGCCTTAGACACCAGGCTGGTACCTATGGACCTAAGTTTTAAGCCTGTACCAGGGCCAGGCCTGTCCCCATAGCACCAGACTCCAGGTTGGACTCCACGGCCACACACCAGGCCTGCCACCACAGACCCAGGACCCAGGCTCACTTCCATAGGTCCAGGATCCAAACCCACCACAATGAGCCTTGATACCATACTGGCTTATGAAAACTCAGAACCAGGCTCATTCTGTGTGGTGGCCAGGTGCCAAGCCCACACCAACACCAGTTTGAATAATATGGATTGTGGCTCCAGCCCTTCCTCAAGCTCCAGGCATGTACCTATGGCCCTAGGCACTAAGTCACTACCTACAACCCCAGGATCTAGGCCTGCCCCTGTGGACCAAAGCTCTAGCCTTGTCCCAGCCCTAGACCAGCTACCGCAATCTAAGGCTCTAGGCTTAACCCTACGGATCAAGGCTCTAAGCTTGCCCCAGGGCCAGACCATCCCCTGTGGCCCCAGGCTCCAGGTTAGACCACCTAAAATCTCTGGACAGGTTGATTGTTGAAAGGTTTTTCCTATCATATCCAATCCATAAAGGGATCTACTTGAAATGTGTATATACCAATGTTAGAAAAAAGTATCAGGAATAAGCAGGACAACATGACACTACTAAAGGAACAAAATGAAACACCAGTAGCCACTATAAAAAAAATGGAAATCTATAAATGGCCTAAGAAAGAATTCAGAATAATTATCTTAAAGAACCTCTGTGAGCTACAAGAGAACACAGACAAATACAGTTATACGTAGTGTAACAGTGTTTTGGTCAATGACAGCCATATACAACAGTGGTCTCATAAGGTTATAATGAAGCTAAAAAATTCTTATTGCCCAATGAAGAATGTTGCACCTGTCATATAGTCATGGCAAAATGTATTACTCATTTATTTGTGGTGATGCTGGTATGAACAAACTTATTTCACAAGAAAAGCCTTGGGAAGATCCTTCAGGAGGTATTCCTAAAGAAGGCATTGTTACCATAGGAGGTGACAGCTCCATGCTTGTTATAGCCCTTGAAGACCTTAAGGTGGGAAAAAATATAGAGGTAGAAGACAGTGATGTTGATGATCCTGACCCTGTGTAGGCCTAGGCTAATATATATGTTTGCATCTTAATTTTTAGCAACAACAAAAATAAAGTAAATATATATACACATACATACATATAAAAGCTTATAGAATAAGGATATAAAGAAAGAAATAAAATATTTTTTGTACAGCTGGACAATGTATTTCTATTTTAAGCTAAGTGTTATTATAAGAGTCAAAAAGTTAAAACAAAAATTTCATAAGGTAAAAAACTTACAGTAAGTTAATTTATTATTGAAGAAATAAAAATATTTTTATAAATTTAGTATATTCTAGGTTTACAGTGTTTATAAAGTTCACAGTAGTGTACAATAGTATTCTAGGCCTTCACATTCACTCACCATTCACTCACTGATCCTACCCATAGTAACTTCCAGTCCTTCTTGCTCCATAAATGGTAAATTTCCTATAGAGGCATATTATTTTTTTCTCTTTTATACAATGCTTTCACTGTACCTTTTCTGTTTAGATTGCTTTAGATAAACAAATACTTACAATTCTATTACAATTGCCTATCATACTTAGTACAGTAACATGCTTTATAGCTTTGTTGCCTAGGAGCAATACAGCCTAGATACATAGTAGGCTACATCATCTAGGTTTGTGTAGGTACTTTCTATGATATTTGCACAATGACAAAATTGCCTAACAACACATTTCTTGGAGTGTACCTATGTTAATATGCAAGGTATGTCTATAAATGAAATCAGAATAATGATACATGAACCAACAGGGAAGTTTAAAAAAGAGGTAGAAATCACAAAAAACCTTCCATACAAACATTCTAGAGTAGAATAACACAATGACTGAACTGAAAAGTTCTACAGAAAATTTCAAAAGCAGACATAATTTAGCAGAAGAAAGAATCACTGAACTTGAAGACTGGTCATTTGAAATTAGGTTGGTGCAAGTGTAATTGTGGTTTTGGACTATGAATTTTAAATCACTATAACTAGGCTCAAACACATCCTTATTAATCAAAATAGGAACCATTACAATCAACACATTTTTGCCAATGA
>CAUYRT010015560.1:0-17834 GCA_963574885.1 Lepilemur ruficaudatus | reverse complement strand
AACTAGCAATAGTGAATTGTGCTGCCATAAACATTCAGGAAGCAGTTTTGTCTTTAGGAGTCTTGCTGTTAAGCTTTATAAGGTGAAACCAAAGCAATTCTAAATCTAGGACCAGTTATTCCCCAGAGGCAAGACTATTCTGTACACTTCATCCAAACCCTGATCAAGAGGTTTCCTAGTCTGGCTCAACAAGCACTAATTCTAGCCCAATGTGAGTGCAACATTCTTGTTTCCTGTCTTTTCAAGTGGTTCTTTCTCAGGCTTCAGACACATGAGCTAATCACTAATTAGCTGATTACTGAAAGAAGGATCTCTGCAGATTTTCAGAGTTCTATCTTTATGCATGCAGCTCCCTCCTTTCCAGTTCCATGTCCTTTAAACTCTAGCAACTTTTGTCTCCCAAGACTTTCTTCAATTCAAGAAGTTTGCCAGGCTCTGTCTAGGTTTTTCTTCAATGCTCTTCAGCTTGGAAACTTTATCAAGGAAGCAATATGAAAAAATTATAGAGCCCATCTTATAAATTTATATATTTTAAGGGTCACTGTCTTTTGTTAACTGATGTCTAGTGTCTTGAAAACCTCACTGTCATATATTTTGTCTTTTTTCTTTCTTTCTTTTTTTTTTTTTTTTGCCTTTTTCAGACAAGAGGGTGAATCTGGTTCTTGATACCTCATCTTAGACAGTAATGTAAATCTCTTTTACTATTGATCTGTAGAAGTTATTTATTCTAGATTTAAGTTCTTTTTCAGCTGTATGTTTTGTGAATATACTCTCCCAATTGTGTCCTTCCTTTTCATTTTCCTAGTGGTATCTTTTGGGTAAGCAGAAGTTTTTAACTTAAATGAAGTCCAATGTATTACTTATTTAATGGTTAACAACTGTTGTGTCCTAAGAAATTTTGACCTACTTTAAGGTTATAATGATACTATACTATGCTCTGTTCAAAAACACTTTACAGTTTTTACTCATAGATTTGGGTCTATGATCTATTTCTAATAAATTTTATATAGGCTGTAAGGTGGGACTCAAGATTAATTTTGCTCTATATGAATATTCAACTGTTTCATCAATTCTGCAAAGGATTTTCTCTTCCCATTGAACTATGTTGGCACCTTTGTCTTTAAGTTTATTGACTATTTAAGTATGGGTCTATCCTTATGTCACCATACCACAGTCCCCAAACTACTGTGGCTTTACAGTGAATCTTGAAATCAGCTAGTGTAAGTTGTCCAACTCTATTCTTCTTCTCCAAAGTTTTCTTGGCTATTTTAAGGCCTCTAGTGTTCTAGGTACATTTTGAGCCATCTTATTGATATCTAAATATATGTGATGAAATGTTGATTGTAATGCATTGACTCTAGGTGAATTTTAAGATAACTGATAAGTTATGTATGCTTCAGACTCTTGATCTCATCTTTCATTGGGTGCCATCAGCCCACAAAGAAAAATGTGTTTTGCATCACCCTTCTCTACCATAAATTTCCTCGGGAAGTTCCCACAGCAGGGACTGCTCCCATTAGGAAGCTGTCTACTTGTGTCTGAAGCACACTGAACTGCAATTCCTTTTAATAAAGCCAGTTTTGTTCAAATTTGGATTTAGATTATATATGCTAATAGAATTGAAGCAGTGCTAAAATCTTGCATTTGATATTTGGATCATTGTTATTCATAAGGATATTTCTTATAAGAGACATAGAGAATATTGAGAGACTAATATTTATTGAATCATAGAACTCACATTAATCCACCCTGCAAATTGCTGAAGCACTATTCCCATTGAACAAAGAGAAAAAACATTATTTGAGAGGCTAAGTAGGCAGAGGCCTTAATTTACACAGTTAATAAGGGCATCAGAAAAGACATATCAGCGTCTTATGTAAAGTGCTTTTAACTTTCAAATGCTTTCACATTCAATAATTTTTCTTGAGACAGGATCTCCCCCTGTTACCTGGACTAGAGTTCAGTGGCACCATCATAGCTCACTGTGACCACAAGCTCCTGAGCTCAAGAGATCCTCCTGCCTCAGCCTCCTGAGTGGCTAGGACTACAGGTGCACACCACTATACCTGGCTAAATTGTTTTATTCATTTTTTGTAGAGATGTGTTGCCCAAACTGGTCTCAAACTCCTGGCCTCAAGTGATCCTCTTGCCTCACCTTCAGAAAGTCCTGGGATTATAAGTGTGAGCCACCACACCTACCTTACAGTATTTTATATCATGCTCAGAATGATACCGTAAAGAAGTTGGGAAATTATCTGCAGTTTACAAATGGCAGAATTGAGGCTCATGGGGCTTAAGTGACTTGTTTGTGGTCACCAATTCACCACCAAAAGACAGTAATGGATCTTGTAACTCCTAGTGAAACAATCTACTATGATATTATACTCTTACTTCACAGCAGAGGGCTATTTCCAGGTACTGCGACTACTTTTAACATAAGGTCTATGAGCACCTACCTTATTTTTAGAGAGCAACAGAAGCCAAGGAAAAATGGAGATGAGTATTTGTTTCACAAGCCAAAAAAAAAAAAAAAATGACCACAGTATTGATCTACTACAATCAAAGTAATGGATGTTTTAGGAGTGGACAGGTGAAAATCTATAACAATTCATCTGGCTGTTTTGGTGCTTATGACTAGTAGAAATACTGTGGTTGAGTAAGCATTTCATTTCAATCACTCTAAAGCAACTGGCTGTATTTTAACTTTCTCTCTAATTCATTGTATGATATTTTTTCTCACCACTTTATATAAATAGGCTAAAATTAAATATGGTTCTCTTTATAAATTGATGATAACAACTTGTGATAAAAGAATGAATAGATTGATCTAGTCTGATTGGTTTTCTTGTCAACTAATCTTTACTTATATAGTCTGAGCCCTTTAAATATCCCCAGTTATTCACAAAATAATACTATTACTCCAGATAAAATGTAGTAAGAGTGTAAATGAAAACAGTGTCAGTAGTGACAGAGAGAAGTGTCACAGTCCCTAATACATGCCAGGTGTTCAATGAATGACTGTGGAATGAATAAAAATGTTCATATTCAATGAACATTCATGTAATTGAATTGGTAGGATGTTATGAGAGGTGAGATAAGGAAAAAGGATCAAAGATGACTTCTGTGTTTCTACTTTGGTAATCATTGAGATAGGAAATTCAGGAATATGGAAAAGATTCTAGGGAAGAGACGGTGAATTTGCTTTAAAATTAATCAATTTGAAAGGTCTGTGGGACCTACATATGCAGATGTCATAGATAACTGAAAGATGAATGGGTCTGGAACACAAGAAAGCTCTCTGGGCTGAATATTTATGTTCCAGTATCATCTGTTTACACACAAAATATAAAAGCAAAAGGGGTGAATAAGAATCATTTATTCATTCATGGAATATGTATTAAGACATCAGGCTATTTATTTTCTGGAATATGAAAGCCAGATGTCAAAATTCTTGGGGGAAATCAATGTTTAGTGATTTTAGAGGAAATTTAATTTTAAGCATTGATAAACTTAGTTTTTCTAAGTTAGAATCTCTTTCTATTGTTGAGAGATTTGGCATTTTATATGGGCTCAAGTTGTGTTTCACACCTCTGTGCCTTCTCCATCAGAGTTTAGAGAACATCTAAGCCCTTATAACCTTACAACATGTTTTTTATATTCATATTTTATTATCCTGTTACCTGAACTATGCAAGTTAGGGTTTAGATTTCTTTAACAGACACTGCTAGCTACCTGTCCAACATCTGTTCACACTCTCTCCTGGTAGAAGACTGACTTTGTTGAGGTTTTCAATATTCCTGACTAACAGCCTCAGCCCCTAGTGATGACTCCTAATGAACCTAAGTCCATAGCAAACTCTGGAGACATTTCCAATTGCTAAAATTGGGGAGAGGAGGTGCAACTGGGATGTAGCAGGTAGAGGGCCAGGGATATTTCTAAATATCCTATAATGTACAAAATAACCTGTAATAACAAAGAATTATCCAGCCCCAAATGTCAATATGCAAATACCCTATACCTTCCTGTAAAGAAGCATGAGCAAATCTGTAATTTGAATCAAACTAAAAGGAATGTCTACAATCTAAAAAATCTAAAAGTTTAATTGTGGAATGCAGAGGAGAGCAGTACAGACAGCCGCCAGTGAGCTACACTTCCCAGTGTTCATGTCCTCATCAATTTCCTTCCACTGGAGTATAGGCCTTGCCCACTGACTCACTTCTAATGAACAGAATAGGTCAAAAATATGTGATATCACTTTTAAGATTAAGTTATAAAAAGACTGTGACTTCCACATTGGGCGTTATCTCTTATCCTCTCAGATCTCTTGCTCTGGGGAAAGCCAGCTGCCACGTGAAAAGGCTCTACAGTCATGTGAGCGAACTTGGAAGCAGGTGTTTCTCTGGTCAAGCCTTCAGATGACACCACAGCTTTGGTTGACAACTTGACTACAACCTCATAAAATTTGCTGAACCAGAGGTGCCCAATTAAGCCATACTCAGATTTCTGATTCATAGAACTGTGAGATGCTACATGTTTGTTCTTCTAAACCACTATGTATTGCAATAATTTGTTATGAAACAGTAGATAACTTATACAGGCAATGACATCTATAAATATTGGCACTTGCCAACCAAATAAACCATCATAGACTTTTTGCTGCTACCATTATCATTATGGCCAGAACTGTATATTTATTGAAAAATCTCAAGGTCATGCTTCATTAGACCTACACACAATTCTGTATTGGCTCTATGTGCTAAGAATATTATTTTATATATTAGTCAGAAGCAAGAGGTAGTAGAAAGAAAGTGGCCATTGGATTCAGACAGATCTCAATTTAAATCTCAACTTCACTACTTACTAGTATGACCATGGTCAAATCAAATAATCCCTTTGAACCTGGGTTTTATCATTTGCAAAAGTTCCGATCAGAGCTGTAACAAGAAAAATGCAATACAAACTGGACCACAGACAAGAAGCTACTAACCTAGCTGGAAAACTTCAGAGAAAACATTGCAGCAGAAATGATGTTCAAGCAAATTCAAGAAGGATGAATAGAGGTTATCAAGCAAAAATGGGAAGGAACAATGTTCTCAGCACAGCCAAACCTTATACAAAGGTCTGGCACTATTGACAGGCTAAAATATTCCATGGTTTAAGAGGAAAGTAGCAAGGGATGAATCTGCAGAGATTAACGGAGTTCTGATTATATCAATTACAGAAAACTCTTGGACTTGTTCATAAGAATGATTGGAACTCATTAATATACCCAGGGATGGTAAAATACTTAGATTCGTACTTTGGAAATGTCACTCTATCTCCAGTAAAAGGTAGAGGCCAGTAAACTCTTTTGTAAAGAGGTAGTTAGTAAATATTTTGCATATTGTGATCTGTGTGGTCTCTGTAACAACAATTAAACTCTGTTGTAATAGTGCAAAAGCAAACATAGACAATAGGTAGTGGGTGGGCACGGCTGTATTTCAATTTACACAAACAGAAAACAGGCAATGGTTAGCCCAGAGCTTTTAGTTTGGCACCCACTGGTATAAAGTATATAAGAGGAAGCCAAGCATAGAGAGTGGAAAATAATTAGAAGGTCATTTATTAATTACTTAATTGACTGATTTAGCAAATCTCTAGAGAATGCCTTATACATGCTAGGGACTCTCTTGGATACTCACGACAGAGGTATGACAAGACAGACACAGTTCCTTTTCTGGTGGAAGTTATAATACAGTGAATCAGAATAATCAGGTGAGAATAGCCTTAAGAATAAACTTTGTAAACTGAAACTCATTAAATATATATAAACTATCATCATTGTAATGATTCAGTATGATTAAGACATTTTTTAAAAGTAATGTGAAGCACATATTTACTGACTGGACAGAAAGACTTAGAGAAATTACAGAAAGTTGTAGGTAAATAATCTAATACAGAATTTAAAAGACATGCCAAGAACTGTGTTGGGTATGTTCTATATGTGCTCTCATCTGACACTTACAGTACCTTTTCAAGGTGGCCATTATAGGTCCCATTTTACAGTCATGAAATTCTGGCCTGAAAAAGCTTAATCACTTCCTAGATCTTAGAAAGCTGGGATTTAGACTCTAAGGATGGTTCCCTTCTTCTTTCTTTATATTCCCTATTTGGAGAATAACACACGCAAAGCAGCAGGGAGTTGGAGGCTGAAATTTTATAGCAGGGAACTAAGCAAAGAAGCTGAGATGAGCCCTTCAGAGTCCCAGGGAGAACTCAGGATAGGCCTGGGAACTGAAATCAGGAATCCCAATTGCCACTTCCTGCTTCTAATCACTTTCCCAAGAGACTTGTCCCAGCTGTTCCTGAGTGGAAGGAAGGCTGAGAGACTCTTTTAAAACCCAAGCCCTTGTAATAAATTTAGACTTCAGGGGAGAAAAAGAAGAAGAAAAGAAATTGTTGGTTTAAGAAAGCAATGTTTCCCTTTCATCAGATCAAGGGCAATGGACAGAGGAAAAGAAAGTAAATTCAGTCACTTTGACTGAAGGGCTGGAGGCGATGAAGCCCCTGTTTGCCCTGCAAGCTCACCCACCCCACTTTGAGGGAATTCGGTCATGCCCAGAAATAACGTGGCTATACAAGGAAGGCTTCTGTTTCTCCCTAATGAGTTGATTATATCCTGTCAGAAGAATCGTAAGGCCATCAAATGTCAAGTCAATTTTCTCAAACATATTATTTTCATAACAGCTGGGTCTGACTAACTCTTGAAACAGAGCAACCCATTGTTACATTTTACTGAGAATGCTAGAGTGAAACTCAATTTAAAAGGAAAGAAAAAAATCTTATAGGACACATGATCTTGAGTCATGCAAGTTTACAATTTAGTATTTAGAGGACAATTTTATTAAGATGATTTGGTCACTTAGTTCACAATTAATTCCTAATGTCAGAGGAAATAAATGTGGAATGTGTTGTTTGCCCACAGGAGACAATTTCTCAGAAGGCAGGGAGTGCATCTCTTCAGTTACTGACTCTACAGCTGAAGAGTTTGAAGGATTAGCTTGGAAGTGTGATGCGTGGAATTTTAATCCTTATATTTCCAACATACGCTCCTGAATGAATCTTGTTTATCACAGCCTCGAAAGACACAGGTATGATATTGAAATGAGACAAGCAGACTTTCGAATCAGACCTTAGCTACTTAGGTGCTCACTGGTCTTCAGTGAATTTATGAAATGGGCACACTAATAACTAAATAAGAGTTATTGAAGGAATTAAATAGAATGTTACTTAGCACATTGGTACAGAATAAGTGTTCTATAAATAATAAACATAAAAATTATGGTAACAAAGATAATAGCAATGTAAATGGAGAAAAAGGAGGAATTTGGTAAAACATGTGTCCTGAGCCAATCAGAATCTGTGAGCTGGGAAGTCCTGAAACCCAAGCAGAAACTGAAAAGCAGCCCTCAATGGACATCTACAATTGTCTGCATTGGATGAGTTTCACATCACATACTATCAAGTGTGACATCAAGAAGGTAGGTTTCCCATCAACAATTAAAACATGTCTCCCTCCACCCAAACCCAATTCTTACCACCAAATTTTGTTGTTGATACGCTATTTGATTTTCACTTATTTCCATTTTTTTGTACAATTTGGTGGCATGGTAGGCAGAATTCTACAATGACCCTCAAGATTCCTGGCCCCTCACGTAGACATACGTCTCTTTTATTCAATCCAAACTAATATAGGTACTACTATAAAGGAATTTTGTGGATGTCATTAAGGTCCCCCATCTACTGACCTGAAGATAAACAGCATATGCTGATGGGCTTGACCTAATCTATGAGCGCTTCACAAACAGAGAGTTTTCTCTGGCAGCAGAAAAGAAAGTCAGAGATTCAAAACATGTGAATGATTTGACACACCATGGTCAAATCACACCTTGCTTGAGGGTGGAGTGGGCTACATAGCACAGAATGCAAGAGGCCATGAGAAGCTAAGAGATGACAAGGAGCAAGGAAACAGGGACTTAAGTCCTACAGCAATAGGAATTGAATTCTTCCAACAAGACTAAGCTTGAAAGAGGACTTGTTTATCCTGGATCTTGGAGATGAGAATTCAATCTAGCTGGTATCTTAATTTCAACCAATGGCACACTGGGCAGAGTACCCAGCCATAGTATACTAGACTTCTGACCTATGCAACTGTAAGATAATTAATCGGTATTTCTTTAAGCCACTAATTTTGTGGTAATTTGTCACATAACAATTAAAAACTAACATAGGTGGTCTAAGTGCCTCAAAAGCTAAAAGTTGCTCTTCATCCTCTGGCTTCTGAATAAGCCTGGTTTTATCTATCCAAGCTTAGATAAGGAAAGATTAACAGCAATAACCCTAATCACTCTTGTTAAACATGTGTATGCCCACACTCTCTCTCTCACACACACACACATTCACAGGCTTTATCTCAAAATATAGGCAAACATATATATTATACCTAAAGTAATTCTACAGATGCTTCCGGTTTCCTTCTTCCTACCAGCATATCATTTCTTCAATAAGTTTTTGTTGAACAACTATTGTATGCTAGACCACAAGGATGTAACCTGATTAACAAATACACAGTCCTCCAAAGACTTGGGTGAGTAAGGAGGTTGGTAAGGGGAAACCTAGAGGAAGGCAACTTAACCCAGCCCTAGAAATCAAAGAAGGCTTCCCAGAGCAAGTTGTTTCTAAGCTGAAGCCTAAACAATTACCCACTCAAAATGGATGTGAAGGGAAGCAAATGTTTCCAGGCAGAAAGAATATCATGTGCAGACCACTGGAAGGAATGGAGGCCAGAGGCTTCTAGAAGAACCATGCAGCATTCATCCTGACTGGAGCATGCCTCAGGGGAGGCAAAAAGAGGACAAGCTGAAGAAGTAAGCAG
The DNA here is from genome assembly GCA_963574885.1 of Lepilemur ruficaudatus. Lineage (NCBI taxonomy): Eukaryota > Metazoa > Chordata > Mammalia > Primates > Lepilemuridae > Lepilemur > Lepilemur ruficaudatus. The sequence continues at coordinate 8,920 of CAUYRT010015560.1, read as the reverse complement.
AGACAAAGTCCTCTCTGGAGTGGAATCCCTCTTAAGAATTTAAAATTCAAGAATTTCAAATTTGAAGTCAAGAAAAATCAGTGAAGATTGATAAGTAGACAAGCAAAGGTATTGGCCTTGTTTTAACCAAGATTATTTGCTGGAGCTTGAAGAATAGTTTGAGGAGTGACATTCAACACTGAAGACAATAGGCCATTCTGGTAATTCCAGTGAAGTTGATACAGGTTGGTGGTCTGAACTAAGGTAGCCCCAGGTGAATGGCAAGAACAGGGATTTGAGACTTGTTAATTTTAGATTTTTGAGGACTTGGTTAGATGTAGGAGATGAGGGGAAAAGATTCAAAGGCAACTGCCAGGTATCTGGCTTGTAAAACAGATAGATAGAAATACCAGTAAATGAGAAGAGCAACCAAAAGACTATTATGGGGCTAATGGGGGAAAAGGTAGAAGATGACGAGTCTGGTTTTGGATATGTTGGATTTTAGGTTTTCATGGAAAATCCTAATGGATATGTGGAGTAGGGTGCTGTCTATATGGTGAGGCTACTAGAGCCAGACGTGACTCTACATTTTCTTATTTTTATATTAATAGATTGTAAACACCAAAAGTATGGATTCCTTAGCAGTTATCTCAAATTCCTTAACATTTTTTTCTTAATTCTTCCTTCAGTTATTGGAAGTTGGTCAACTTTCCAGGGAAACACAGTTGATGATAACTGGAATATCATTTGTGTTGTCATACTAATCAGTCCTCTCCTCTCCCTTCAGACAGATGAATGAACAGCACAGTTACTGCATCTCTTAAGGGAGGTGAACATAGAAGCACTGAAAGATCAGCAAGTCCCAAAAAGTTGAACAGTGGGTAGGACATGTTTTTCTGGTTTTAAACCTAATTTTTTCATATTTTGAAATAGTTAATAAGAACACCCGGTACTTATATTGTGAAATTAAAATGGGAAGATAAAAGATAAGTGGGAGAATCAAGTCTGCCTCAGAAAATAGATGATCTCATTAGAAAAATGCTCCTATATGTCTTCCCTCTTGAGTCTTATAAAAATAAAAGCAACATGTGATGGTCCCATGGCTTTAGTGAAATAGAGAACAGGAGGGAACATTTTCCATTAGAAACTCTCCAGCTAGGTTTCAGTTGGTGAATCTATTTACTGAGCAAAAATTAATATGTGAAGTAATTAGCAAACAATGACAAGTGAAAGCAGAATATTATTGGAGATAAAACCTTGGACGCTAGGGTAGAACAGACCTCGATTTGTATTTTAGTTACAATATTTACTAGATTTGTAACCTTGGAAAAATTATGTATTCTTTCTACCTATTGTTTTTTTCTCACCTCTAAAATGGGATGAATATAGAACTGATCTCATATGCTTTATGTCAGCATTCAATGAAGTAAGCACGTAAACAAATTTGCACAATGCTGGCACATTCCCTTGATAAATATTAGTTATTTTGTTATCATTTTTATCATTACTTATATTAGTTCCTTACATAAAGAAATTCTGACATCTGTTGCTATTAACTAGGGCTAATATTCTATAATTCTGTGGCACCAACCTCAAATGTATAGAGATCAAGTATTTGTGAGCAGAAAACAAGACAGAAAAAAATGTTAGGCAACATTTTTCAATTGGCTACTATGTGCTAGGTTATATTCCAAGTGTTTGGTCTGACGTTTATCTATGCAACAAACCTGGGTATGAAATCAAGTTTTAAACAGTATTAATCTTTCTATCTCATATCACATTGAACCATTCCAATGTCATAAACATACAAATGTACCAACTTATGTATGTATTCATTTATTTATACGTAATTTTTCAAAACTATTAAACTCACCAACCATTCCATCTTTGAGTCTCCAATACCTGGCTCAGAATCTGCTTCTATCGTGGCCAGCATGTGTGTTAGATCAATAAAATAATACACTGACTTGAACCATAATAATCCTAGACGTTTAATAGAGCCCCAAACCAACATATCTAATCCTAGATATTTTTAAAAATTTGTATAAAACAGTGGCATAAAAATAGACTTTAAGCTTTAACCAATGACTATTTTACTATAGCAAACATGTAATGAGTGCTTTACCATGGGCTAGGCACTTTGACAAGCATTTGCCATGCATTTAATCCTCAAAACCACTTTCTGATTTGAGCATTATTATTATTGCATTCATTTTGCAATGATGAAACTGAGATTTAAGGAGACTAAATCTAAATCACACTTATAGTAAGTGACAGGGATTGAGGCAGGACTGGAAAATTATTCTACCTGAAACTTTTTTATTTGCATTCCTTTCCTACCCTGAAATTCATGTATTTTTTTTTAAATACCTAATTCAGCATAAACTTGTTGGCTTGGATACTACCTTAAAATTCACTGACAAATTATGAGGATGGCCAGATAAACAAGAGCAAGAAGGAGAAACAAAGGTGGGAAAACCAGTGGGATTGTAGAAAGAGATTTGAGTGGCCCTGAAGGACATTGCCACACACATAACCAGTGCCCAGAACACCTTCCTTCTTTGCCAACAAAGCCTGGATTCTGTTCTGAATAGCAATATGTTCACTCCTGAGTGATTAACCACTGTTGTTTTAAGCCAATCATTACCATCTTATGTTCTGTTTTCCTTGCCATTAGGTTAGCTGTGGTTCAAGTTTTAACCTGTGAAATATCTGAAGATGTCTTCTGGGACTTCCTGAAAAGCCTTTCTGTTCTTGGTTTTTTTTAAAAAAAGAGTCACAGCTCTCCTTTTCTACCTTCTTAAACTGAATATGGAAATGATGCCTGGAGCTGCAATAACCACCTGAACCTATCAGAGAAAACCCAAGTAAGTCATAGTTGAACCTTGACATAACTGAACCACCGAACTAGTATTACCTGCAAGCTTCTTGTTATATGAGAAAATCCCACTATTAGTCACATTTCCTGTAACTTGGATCTATCTGATAAAATTTTATGAACTATGAATAAATATAAAGACAGATACTGGTGCTATGAGATTTCATAAGTTAACAAAAGCAAAAGACCTATGGTTATTTTAGTTTTAAATACATTTCATTTTGGTTATTTTCCCTGCCATATTTAAATGGCTTTTCTAGCTATGGTGATGTGTTCCCTGAGAGGTAAGATTTAGGTCTGTAAATGATCCAATAGCAAACAGATTCAGCTTCATATTTAGAAGAGGAAACTATGTTGTCATAAGTACATAGCTAAATACCTCATAGCACTGAACCATGGCAAAACCAGCCAAGGGCTTTGTGGAAAACACACTTTGGCTGTTCACATTTGTCCAATTCCCAGCCCTTTGGTACCTAAGCATGTAAGTACCACAATAAAATTTTAATGCAATAGACCCAGCTCATAAAATTTCCATTTCTACCAGGACTTGGCCTAATGTAAAACTGGACACCCCAGCAACACATTTGCTGTCTGCAAGTGTTAAACTGTGGTAAAAGCTGAATATTAACAGCATTTTCCACTTGTGCTGTCATCTGGATTATATAACAATGTGTGGATTTTATAAACAGCAACTGCTCATTTTTGTGGCTGGCTTCTTACTGGATGTGTCTCAGAGTCGTCTAGCTAAATAAGTTGGAGACAAGATTGAGCACAGGGAACAGTGACATTCCCTGGCACCTGCGAAACCAAGTCAGGCAGGAACTTCAGGAACCAAGACCTGCAAGAACTGGAAAGGAAAAGTCCCCACACCTCCAAGTCCTGGCCAAATTACCGTAAAAATCTAAGTGTATTTTTCTTGTGGATTGACTCTGCTTTCTGACAGCATTTCACAGATATCCAGCCACACTATTTTTTCCCAAGAATACTGTTGGGCCAGAACACTAAAACATTTGCTAATTGTATTGTCTAAAGGTAAATCATGTTTAGAAGGTACATGCCAAGTAATCTGAGTATTTGTCATATTAAAAATTATTGACGTATGTTTGATTCCCAAGAACAAAACATTTTACCTCTGACTGATATGTAATCTATTATTTCATGGGATGATGGAGTATTTTGAGACATGATCCTTTTGTAATGCAAGTGCTAGGAATCAAAGTGACTATAATTGTCCAAAACCATGTCCCAGGGACAATTTATGGAACTTGAAAGATGAAAATAATTCACCAGGGAGATGAAAAAGAATGAGCAAAGTCACCAAACATTGTATATGGATAATGTCTTAGGAAAGAACTAGTGAAAGTAAAGAGTGACATGTATGGGTAAAAGATCCTATACTCAACTTAAGATAGTGTTGATATAAATATACTTCTGCATGTCCTCTTGCAAAGGAAAAGAAAAAATATTTTTAAATGTGTTAATGAGTCAGTCAGCAAAAACTCATTTAGTATTTGATGACTACATTAGAATTTGAAAAAAGAGTGATATAAAGATGTCTCTACCACTGTTGCTGGCCTGTGTATCTTCTAATTCAATTGGAGAGTCAAGGTTCAAACTCATCAAGGGTTACTTAATAATATGTAAATTAAGTAGCAACAAAAGTCAATTAAAAATATTCTATTGGAACATGAGATTAAAAAGCAACTGGGCTGATTTAATGAATGTTAATCATTTTTCATTTGGTAAATTTGGATAATATTTAGTTCTGGGGTTATGATGAAGACAAAGACATGACTGTCTTCAGGGGATTCACAAGATGCAGTGGAGTTTGTGTCAAGACATTGGGTTACAATCTTCTTATGTCTCTTCCTTGTTTCTCATGATTTCAATGTTTCAACTTCCTCATAACATTTGCTTTTCTTGTTCTCTCATAAATCTGACTTTACACTCACACTGTACCCTTCCACCCCAATGTATCCCAACCCTGATTCTACTTCATGGCTTTTCTCTACGCATCATTTTAAATATTCTAGTTGCTCCTGCCAGCTATCTTATTCCCTCCATGCTGTCTCAAATTCCAAAGAGAAAACAACTGATTTAGGATGGCCATGTTTTCAGAACAGGATACATCATAAGTTGCTTGTATGTATCCTGTAGGTTAACAACCACTGAGTAAGTGTCCTCTCTGGTCCTAGGCCTCTGGGTGAGTCAGCCACCATGATTGACATGATTAATACAAATGTGGTATTTAAGGAAATGGTGAAATATCCAAGTATTATTGTCTAGCTCAGGGACTGACAAACTTTCTAAAAAGAAAAGATAGTAAATTCTTTTTTTAATTTATTTTTATTTATTTATTTTTATTTCAGAATATTACAAGGGTACATGGATTGACTTTGTACTGCTTGAGTCAAGATATAACTGTGCCCATCACCCAGGTAGTATACATTGTACCTGTTAGGTATGATTTCACCCATCCCCATCTCCTCCTCCCCCCTCCCACCTGTATGATTTCCATTGAGTTTTGTTTCCATTTGTGTATATAAGTGACGATTGGTTAGTTCCAATTTAACAGTGAGTAGATGTGATGTTTGTTTTTCTATTCTTGTGATACTTCACTTTGGAGGATAATCTCCAGTTCCATCCAGATTGTTGCCAAAGGTATAAATTCATTTTTTATGGGTGAGTAGTACTCCATGGCATACATATACTACATTTTATTAATCCACTCATGAATTGATGGGCATTTGGGTTGATTCCACATCTTTGCAATTGTGAATTGTGGTCCAATAAAAATTTGAGTGCAAGTGTCTTTTTGATAAAATAACTTTTTTTCTTTGGATAAATACCCAGTAATGGGATTGCTGGATCAAAAGGTAGGTCTACTTTTGGCTTTTTGAGGAAGCTCCATACTATTTTCCACAGGGGTTGCACTAGTTTGCAGTCCCACCAACAGTGTATTAAGTGTTCCTTTCTCTCCACATCCATGCTAGCATCTATTGTTTTGGAACTTTTTAATAAAAGCCATTCTCACTGGAGATAGGTGATATCTCACTGGGGTTTCACTTGCATTTCTCTGATAATTAGTGACATTGAATATTTTTTCATATGTTTATTTGTCATCTGTCTACCTTCTTTTGAGAAGCTTCTCTTCATGTCTTGCCCACATTTTAATGGGGTTGTTTGATTTTTTCTTGCTGATTTGCTTCAGTTCTTTGAAGATTCTGGTCATTATCCCTTTATCAGGTGTATAGCATGCAAATATTTTCTCCCATTCTGTAGGTCTATTTTCTCTGTTGATTGCTTCCTTGGCTGTGCAGAAGCTTTTTGATTTAATCAAGTCCCATTTATTTATTTTTGTTGTTGTTGTGCTTGCCCTTAGAGTCTTCTTCATAAATTCTTTGCCAAGGCCAATATCTAGAAGAGTTTTTCCTAAATTTTCTTCTAAAATTTAGAAGGTTTGATGTCTTACATTTAGGTCTGTTATCCATCTTGAATTAATTTTAGTGAATGGTGAGAGACATGGATCACATTTCAATATTCTACATGTGGCAATCCAATTACCCAGCACCATTTATTCAATAGGGATCTTTTCCCCAGTTGTATATTGCTGTCTATTTTGTCAAAGATTAGATGACAATATTTGGATGGTTTCATATCTGGGTTCTCTGTTCTGTTCCATTGTTCTATGTCTCCATTTTTGTGCCAGTACCCTGCTATTTTGCTTACTATAGCCTTGTAGTATAGCTTAAAGTCTGATAAAGTGATGCCTCCAGATCTGTCCCTTTCACTTAAGTCGCATTGGCTATTCAGGCTGTTTTCTTGTTCCAAATGAAGCATAGAATTATTTTTTCTAGATCTGTGAAAAATGACATTGTTATTTTGATGGGGATTGCATTGAATCTGTAAATTATTTTGGGTAGTGTGGACATTTTCACAATGTTGATTCTGCTAATCCACGAGTATGATATGTTTTTCCATTTGCTTCATCATCTGCAATTTCATTCCTTACTGATTCATAGCTCTCTTTATAGAGATCTTTCAACTCCTTGGTTAAATATATTCCTAGTTATTTTATTTTCCTTGTACCTATTATGGAAGATATTGAGTCTTTGATTTTATTCTCAGCTTGACTATTATTAGTGTATAGGAATGCTACTGATTTGTTTGCATTGATTTTGTAGCCTTACAATTTGCTAAATTTATTTATTAATTCCAGGAGTCTCCTGCTGGAATATTTGGGGTTTTCTAGATGTAAGATCATATCAGCAAAGAACAAGAGTTTGAATTCCTCTTTCCCCATTTGGATACCCTTAGTTTCCTTCTCTTGCCTGATTGCTCTGGCTACAACTTCTAGCACGATGTTGAATAGAAGTGGTGACAGTGGGCATCCTTGTCTTGTTCCAGTACTGAGTGGGAATGCATTCAAATTTTCTTCTTCAGTATGATGCTGGCCATGAGTTTGTCATATATGGCTTTTATAATTTTGAGATATGTTCCATCTATGCCTATTTTGTTAAGAATTTTTATCATAAAAGGGTGCTGAATTTTGTCAAATGCTTTTTCTGCATCTACTGAGATGATCATATGATCTTTGTTTTTGCTTCTGTTTATGTGGTGAATCATGTTTATTGATTTACATAGGTTGAATCATCCTGGCATCCCTGGGATGAAGCCCACTTGGTCGTGGTGGATCATTTTTTGATTGCTACTAAATTTGGTTTGCTAGGAATTTATTGAGGATTTTTGCATCTATATTCATAAGGGATATTGGCCTATAGCTTTGTTGTTGTTGCTGTTGTTGTTGTTGTGCCCTTTCCTGGCTTGGATATCAAGGTTATACTGGCTTCACAGAATGAGATGGGGAGCATTTCTTCATTCTCAATATTATGAAATAATTTCTACAGTATGGGTACCAAATATTCTTTGTAAGTCTGATAAAATTCAGATGTGAAACCATTTGGTCTGGGACTTGTTTTTTTTTTTTTTTTGGAAGATATTTTATTTCTGCTTTAATTTAATTGGTTATAATTCATCTGTTCAGGAGTTTGATTTCCTCCTGATTGAGCCCTGGAAGGTTGTGTGTTTCCAAGAATTTATCCATTTCCTCAATGTCTTTGAGTTTATGTGCATACAGATTTTTATAGTGTTCACAGATGATATTTTGTATTTCTGTGGTATCAGTTGTAATATGTCTTTTTTCATTTTTGATTGAACTTATTTAGGTCCTTTCATGTCTGTTTTTGGTTAATCTAGTGAGATGTCTATCATTTTTGTATATCTTTTCCAAGAAACAACACTTTGTTTCATTAATTTTCTGTATTATTTTTTGGTTTTCAGTTTCATTTAATTCTGCTCTGACCTTAGTTATTTCTTTTCTTCTGCTGGCTTTGGGATTGGTTTGCTCTTCGTCTTCTAGTTCTTTGAGATGATTCATTGCATTATTTATTTGCAATCTTCAGTCTTTCTGATGTAGGAATTTAAGTGTATGAATTTTTCTCTTAGGACTCTTTTTGCTGAATCCCACAGATTTTGATAACTTGTGTCCCCTTTGTCATTTAGCTTGAGGAATCTTTTGATTTCCATTTTAATTTCCTCCTTGACCCAATAACCATTCAGCAATGCATTGTTTAATTTCCATGACTTTGTAAAGAATTGAGTGTTTCTTTTAGAGTTGATTTCTAATTTTATTCCATTGAGGTCTGAGAACATACATGATATAATTTACATTTGTTTTCAATTTATTCAGACATGTTTTGTGGCCTAAGATGTGATCAATCTAATCCCATATAATGTTCCATGTGCTGATGAGAAGAATGTATATGCAGTAGTTTTGGGGTAGAGTGTTCTTTAGATGCCTGTTAGGCTCATTTGCTCTGGAGTCCCCTTTAAGTCCAGTGTCTCTTTTTTTTTTCTTTTTTTCTTTTTTTTTTTTTTATTGGGGGAAAACTACAAAGCATTTACAGTATAATGTTTACAGTCACAATTTATAGTGAGCTGATTTCCCAAAATATATTACCACTCAAGTTGACTTATCTTGTTACATTTAAAAATCTACTCTGT
>CAUYRT010015559.1:0-78210 GCA_963574885.1 Lepilemur ruficaudatus | reverse complement strand
GTATGTGGGCTTTAGCACGTAAACATTTCTCTGTAATGGATTTTTCCACCTGATACCTGTATAAATATAGCTCAAAAAATAAACTTGGTGCAGTTGTCCACAGAGACACTGTCCTCCCGTCCCCATCTTTGTTTGTCTCTTTCTTTTCTCATCCTCACCCCCCAATGCCAGGATCCACACGTCGCCGGCTGGCTCCGGCATTTTGGAATGAGCGTGAGCTTTTAAGTCAAGCAGGGCTATTTAAGTCCAGCTCAGCAACTCATTAACTGTGAGACCTTGGCCAAGTTACCTTTCCGTACCTTACTTTTTTCGTATTTAAATTCTGCATAACAATACCTAACTCAGAGTTCTTGGAGGGACTTAATGAGGTCATATTTGTAAACTTCCTAGTTTAGTGTCTGATACATAGTATGTTCCCCACAAATGATGATGATAAAATTGTAACTGACAATTCTTAGAATCCCCTCTACTTACTATGGAAGATAATTTAGCAAATATCCTTTTGGACATTCTAATACCACTACAAACACAGTTTTTCCTAATTAGAATTATATCATGTTTAATTAATCTCCTTTGTTAATTAATGTAAACATCAGATGTCTTTATGTTTCAACCCCATTTGAAGGTTTGTCTCATCTTTTAAAATGATTACATGGTGCTTCTTTATATATGTGCACTATAATTTATTTAATCAGTTACTTATAAATGAATATTCAAAATACATTAGTGTTTCCAATGTTTCCCATTATATACCACACTATAATCAAATCAATTACATCTATAGACATTTCCATGCCTATCTTATTACTTATTATTTCTTCTTTCTCTTTCTTTCTTTTTCTTTTTTTTTTTTTTTGAGACAGATTCTCACTCTGTCATCCAGGGTAGAGTGCTGTGGCATCAGCCTAGCTCACAGCAACCTCAAACTCCTGGGCTCTAGCAATCCTCGTGCCTCAGCCTCCTGAGTAACTGGGACAACAGGCGCAAGCCACCACGCCCGGCCAACTTTTTGTTTCTATTTTTAGTTGCCTGACTAATTTTTTTTCTATTTTTAGTAGAGACGAGGTCTCTGTCTTGCTCAGGCTGGTCTCAAACTCCTGAGCTCAAAGCAATCTACCCCCCTTGGCCTCCCTGAATGCTAGGAATTTAGCCACTGTGCCAGGCCTATTTCTGTAAGAGAAATGGTTAGAAGTAAAATTGCTTGGACAAAGGAAATATACTTAAAGATTTTTATGCTTACTGATAAATTGCTCTCCTGGCTGGTTGTACCTATTATTACTCTCATTGCTGTGGTCAGAATGTGTCCCTCTAAAATGAACATGTTGGCACCTAATGACCAATGGGATGGTATTAGGAGGTGGGGTCTTGGCAGGTGATTAGGTCATAAGGGTGGAGCCCTCATGAATGGGATTAGTGCCTTTATGAAACAGGTCACGGGTAGGGTACATATGCCCCTCCATGATGTGAAGACAGTAAGAAGGAGCCATGTATGAGCCAGGAAACAGTCTCCCACCAGACACCAAATCGTCCAGTGCCTTGATCTTAGGTTTTCCAGCCTCCAAAACTGTGAGAACTAAATTTCTGTTGTTTATGAGCCACACAGTTTATGGCATTTTGTTATAGCAACCCAAATGGACTAGGACATCCACCAATGGGGACCACCCCTATTTAGACACCATTGTCAATATGTGGCTTTGGCCAATTCTTTATATCTTTGTCAAGATTGATTTTCTTCATCCATCCTTTTTAAACCTATCAATGTCGTCCTAGTAACACAGGAATGTTTTTATGCATGCCTTTTTATTTCCTCAATACTATGAGCTTCTCAAGAAAAACAACCTTCATTCATTTTGGTAGTTTCCACTAATCAACGGCACATTTCACTGGAATCTAAAGCAAACGTGCTTCTTTCCTCAGCACTTCTTCATAGCTTTAAAGCAGATCAAGGCTTTAAGCAAAGTCACTTATTTATTTGTTAAAGAGTGGTTGGGGAGGGAGATGGTTTCAAGTGATTGGAAATTAAAATTTGCATGTAGACTTTCCTTTTATTTCAAATGCAGGTCCTTTTATCCCCCGTTGCTGTTTCCAGAGTACGACGGATTTAGAGAATCCGAGCACTGCACCCTAGCTAAAGAGAGGATGCATAGGAAGGGATGAGGAGGAGGAGGGTCTGCGAGGGTGCCAGAAGGCACAGGTGACCTCAGGGGTCCTGCCCAACCACACCTCTTCCCATCAGCCAGATGTGGAACCTCTTCCCAGTCAGTTTGTTAGGAAAGACTTTGGAAAGGGTGGCTATAGATGGTTTCTAGAAGAAAATCATCTGGGACAAAAGTACAAGAAGGCAGCTGCTGATTACTATCGAAAGACTTGAAGGGAAATGAGGTGCAGGTATAAATACTTTCTCACATACTGCTTTTAAATGATAGAAATAGAGAAAACAGCATATAAAATAATAAAAGAACTAGAGAGATTTCTATATGAGAAAATGAAAAGTTTTTTTTAAAAAAAAACCCCACTGCATTCTAAAGCAATCATATACCACTCTAAATGAGTTTGGATCTCAATACCCTACAGAATTACATCCTGGGTAATAACACCACGCTTAACATTTACACAGTGCAGACTTGCAAACTGGAGGCTCCTGGGCTGCATTCAGCCTCCAAATATGTTTTGTTTGGCTCTCACAGCATTGGCCAGATAGTGTTTGTAAAAATTTTTAGTAGTTACCCAGATTTAAAATTAGAAACAGGCTGGCTATTCACCAAACCACTTTCCATCTTCCCGGGCACACAGCTGGACTGCATTCCTCAGCCTCCCTTAATGTGTGCCCATGGGACGGAGTTTTAGCCAATGAAACGTGACGAACATCATTGCACCTCCTCCAGGCCTGCCCGTGAACACCTCCCATGAGCAGCCTCCCTGCTCTTTGCTCTTCTGTTTCCCTGAATGACAGAGGGGAACAGAGCCTCCTTGCTCACTCTTCCCTCTCCTCCCCCTGCCCCAACCCAAAACAAGATTACTTGAGTAGGAAGTAAACTTCTGTTATGTTTGAGCCATTATGTTTATGGGGTCCATCTGACATAGCAGCTAACTGATGCTAATATGCTCTGTAATGAGGATCATGCAACCTCTAGTATAGCGTAATCCGTTCCCTGCTGCCTTCTTACACCTCTACTGTGTCACCATTTATGTTTCCTGCTAGGCTGTCTTAGGTATTATTAGCATTTGATGTTTTTTATATGGCACTTTATAGTTTCCTAGGCATACCCACATTCATTATCCCTTGAACCTTTTAACAATGCTGAGTTCTTGGCAAACCGGACATGACCATTTATTCTTCAGTAAGTTCAGTTTCATTTGAGTAAACAGTTATTGAGCCACAGACCAGGCACTGTGCTGGGCTCAGAAGTTACAAAGATGAGACATGGGGAACCTGAAACATAGAAATGTTTGACTTCTACTATCACATATGTGCCAAGTCACAGGCTGCTGAGAGAAATGACAGGTGCTATTGTGTATCTACTGAGAGTAATCTCTGAGAAATAGTAGTCATCTGCAATAATGCCAGACGATAAAACAAGGTCACAAGTTTGGATTTTCACAAGGAGAAGAAAATGGCTTCTTGAAATTAGAAACACACACACACATATATATATATATATACATATATATATATATAATATTGATACCACCGAAAAGTCTAGAAACCATTATTGAACAAAAGTTCTGTGACCACTGGCAAAGGGGGGATCATTCCTGGAAGTCAAGATTGGTTCACTAAGAGAACTGAACTGAATTTATCCCCTTTTGGGGGAGGGTTATTATTCTGCAAACTATGGAAAATGTTACAAAGATGGTTGTCCTAGTCTGCTTGGTCTGCCATAACACAGTGCAGACTGGGTGGCTTAAACAATAGGCATTTATTTCTCTCAGTTCTGGAGGCTGGAAGTCTGAGATCAAGGTGCCAGTATGGTTGGGTTCTGCAAATGTCCTCTTCCTGGCTTGCAGGTGGTTGCCTAATCACTGTGTGCCCACATGGACTTTCCTTGGTTCATGCGTGTGGAGAGAGGGACACACACACACAGAGTTAGTGAGACAGAAAAAGATATTTCATTTTTCTTTTTATAATGCTACCAATCCTATCGACTCCACACTTATGACCTCTTTTAACCTTAATTACTTCCCTAAAGGTCCTATCTCCAAACACAGTCACATTGGGGTTAGGGCTTCAACCTATGAATTTGGGGTGAGGGTACACAATTCAGTCCACAGTAATAGTGAATCTTGATTTTAAAGACGTATTTGACAAAAATATTTTTATAATATCACTATAGACCAATTGAAGACATATCCTAGAAAATGGTAAAATTAGATGGATGCAGATTGTTATGACATGAAAAGATACAGATTAATGAATACTTGTCAGACTTGAGAAAGGTCATTGGTAGCATGCCCTAAGTTAACAGTTTTATTAAGCACATAGTTATAAACAGAAAATATGCTTGTCAAGTGGACAACTCATATACTGGATGATAAAATCAAGATTCGAAATGATCTCAAGGGGTTAGATTTATGGGCTCAACTAATGAAATGTCATCCTGCAGGATACATGGCCACGTACGTTATGGAGGATAAAGCAAATTATGCAAGGATGGGGGTTGGGAAGGAACTTTGGTGAAATGAGTCACAGCATTCCAGGCTGTGTTCTTAGAAGTCTGGTGTTGAGGTCAAAGTGATAGTCTCAGGACAGATTGCACAGATCAGTCCATGTTGTGTCCAGTTCTTGGAGACATGTTCAAAAAGGAAGGCTGTTGATGAAGTGGGGAGGACCCAGGAGGTTGGCCAAGATGGCCCATATCTAGGCAACTCAGCTGCTATTTTATGTGGGGCTAGCTCAGGGGGCTGGAGAGTTAACTGGGAGGTATAAAGTCTTGGGGGGAATAAGAAATTGTCTTCAACTGTAGGAAAAGTTGTGCTGAAATGCCTTTGGTTGTATCTGAGTGGTGAGATTTTATGATAGTTTTGTTTTCTTGTTTCTTTTTTTAATTTAATTAAAAAATACCTACCCATTTAGACTGTGTACAATGACACTAGGCACTGTGTCAGGCATCTCACAAATGTTACCTCTCTTATTCCTTAGAACAATCTTGTAAGAAAATAGCCTTTCCCCATATTACTGATAGGGAAACTGAGGACTAGAGAAGGTAAGTGGTTTTTTCAAGGTCATGTAGCTAGTAGGTGAAGACACTAAGGTTTGGCCCACACTCTTGGCCATTGCATTTTATTGGCCCCCTGCTCTTTCCAAATGTGCTCTAATGGACACAAACATTGCCTGGATATCCAGGGAAAACATTTTTAAATGGAAACAAAGAGAAGGGCAAAGAGGCAGAGGAAGGACGCTGGATGGAGGTTCAGACAGTTAGATTTAGGTCTGTGCCGAGAGGAACTGTCTAACAATGACACATTTCCACCAGTGGAGAGGGCTGAGTGGATGGTTTTGGGTAATGATCTATAGAGGCCCTCGAGTTGAGGGAGAGCACTTGATTATCCAATCTCTCAAGACTCTCTGCACTCTGTCCTAAAGGGCTTGGTGCTCACAGACAGGAGGAGCCCATGGATGTCTCCTTGGGATGGGCAGGTGTCCTTGCAATATTACCTATCCCATGATTCAGTGGGTGAGTCTGAGTCTGCAGCAGTGAAAATATTCTAAACCCTATTAAACACGGAGCATGAAATAAAACCTGTTCCTAATATTTACTTTCAGTTGTTTGAGTTCCTAAAATTCTCCAACTACCATGGGAAGAATTAAAACACTGTATTAAGATGGAGCAATCATTAGATTAATGGTTCTCAAATCTCAGTGACCTCAGAATTACCAGGAAAGTTTTTTGAAACGCAGGTTCCAGAGCTCTATTTCTGAAGATTCTAACTTAGTCAATCTGGGAAGGAACTTGAGAATGTGTAGTTATTATCCCCAGGGTTTCCTTTGAATGCCTCAAGCCTCTAGAAGTCCAATGCACTATCCATTGCGCGATGAAGCCATCTCAGGGTTTCCTGATAATTAGCTTAATTCAGAAACTTCTGCTCCAGTCCAACACCTTGATAGACAGAAGAATGAACCCAAGGACCCAAAGAGCTCAAAACTGTAATTTCCTCTTTGGACCATTTTTGTACAGAGGTGGCCACTGGGAAGTCATACTTTATTCACCATTTTGTTTATTTGCTTTTAGCACTGGAAAAAGATCTGGAGAATATATTTTAAAGACCCAAATACAGAGCCCTCTTATGTGAACACAGATGCTACCAATATGGATGTATCCATCTAATAGATCATCTGGGCATATCTATTCATGTTGACTCATTTTGTTATATTCTGAAAAATTAGTTCAGCCAAATAGAGTAGTCAACCGCTTCCAGCTATCTTAGTGTTGACTTAATTTGGATGCTTTCATTCAAATTTATTGTCATTTCCTTACTCAGACCTCTCATTTCTATAGCATTTTGCAAAAAATTTTTAAAAATTACGTGAATGCTAATTAGCAGGTGTGTGGGAACATTTCATAAAGCCTGCTTTCCTGGAGATTCTCTTATAAGATTCTCTTGGAATATAGAACATTCTATGTATTTAATTTATTAATTTTCCACTCCAATCCAGAAAAGAATTAAAGAAATTAATCTATTTCACTTCTTACTTTTGATGGTGTTCTAAACAATAGAATCAGTTTTGTACTAGATTCTTAGATTCCATATAATCATTTTATATACAGATCTGTTAATATTATAACAAGTTAAAAAATAAAAAGGAATGCAAAACACAAACCAACTAGGAAGATTTTATAGAAAACAAAGAAGAATGGTTCCTTGCAACAGAACAGAGAAACAAAATGCATGTTTTAGACAAAACCATCAAAGAAACAGTAGAAAAAGGGGAAGCAGATTCAGTATATCAACATATCTGAAAAATTAATTTAGACATAAAATCAAATTACCTACTTTAGTTCCATTGTAATCATGTGGTTACTCTGGGAGTATCTTAGATTTCTTCTGAATAATCATTCACAAAGTGCTCAGGGTAGTGGGTGAAGTACATACACCAGAGTTACTAATGAGCCTGAAAATCTGTTGGTTCTATATATTTTCTCCTGTGGTTTCAGGAGGCCTTGAATTTGTGCCTTTAGGGATGTGTGTGTGTGCATGTGTGTTTATGTGTGTAGACAGCAGGGGATTTATTTTAAGGAACTGGCTCGCGTGATCATGGAGGCTAGCAAATCCAAATCCAAATCCACATTGCAGACATCAGGCTGGAGACCCCAGGAGGAGGTAATGTTGCAGTCTTGAGTTCAAAGGCTGTCTAAGGGCAGAGTTTCTTCTTCCTCAGGGAACCACAGTCTTTTCTCTAAGTCTTCAACTGATTGGATGAGGCCCACCCACTTTATGGAGAGAATAGTCTACTTTATTCAAAGTCTACTGATTTCAATGTTAATCCCATCAAACAAACACCTTCACAGCAACATTATTTGACCAAACACTGGATATCACGAACTAGCCAAGCTGACACATAAAATTAACTATCACAAAGGATATAATTTTCCTTCAAGAAGGACAGTCACCAAGTGAACAGAGAAAGGCCCCGGTACCTTCAGAGTTAACCTCTGCAGGAAATACAGAGTCCACCTCTCTGCTGTGCAGGAGAATCAGCAACTTTGAGAAGGATTTGGGCAGTGGAAATACCCATGCTGCCCCCTGTTCTGAGCCTGGCATAGGTCTGGCCTGTCTCCTTGTTGGTCACTGTGGGGAGCAGAGAGGATAAGGCTGGCTAGGAAGGAAGACAGATGTTGAGAAGAGGGTGGGGCATGAGGAGGTGCACATTTCATTGAGTTTTTTACCCACACAGAAGTAAAAGAATGAGATGCCCTAAAGTTGTGGCAACAATTGGGAAATCCCTTCTTCATACTTCCTGTGCCTCTGATGTCTTAGGCCAGGACATTCTTTTCTGGAATGTGGAGCACCCATCAACACACCATAGATTTGAGGGGTTCTATAGCTAAAGAGATTTATGTTTAAAAAAATTTATTGACACATAATAATTTTACAAATTATACAAATAAATTTATGGGGTGCATGTGATATTTTGATGCATGTATACAATGCATAATGATCAAATTAAGGTATCCATCACCTTGAACATTCATCATTTCTTTGTGTTGAGAACATTTCAAATCTTTTCTTCTAGCTATTTCAAAATATACAATATATTGTTGTTAACTATAATCACCCTGCTGTGCTATTGAACACCAGAACTTATTCCTCCTATCTAACTGTACGTTTGTACCCTTTAGCCAGTCTCTCTTTAACCCCTCACCCTACCCTTCCCAGCCTCTGGTAACCATCATTCTGCTCTCTACCTCCATGAGATCAACTTTTTTAGCTCCTGCATATGAGTGAGAACGTGCGATATTTGTCTTTCTGTGCCTGGCTTATTTCACTTGGTGTAATGACCTCTACTTCATCCACATTGCTGCAAATGACAGGATTTGATATTTTTAATGACTGAGAAGTACTCCATTGTCTATAAACACCACATTTTCTTTAGCCATTAATCAATTGATGGACACTTAGGTTGATGCCGTATCTTGGCTATTGTGAATAGTGCTGCAATAAACATGGGAGTGCAGGTATCCCTTTGATATGCTGATTTCCTTTACTTTGGATAAATGCCCCGCAATAGGATTGCTGGATCATTTAGGTAGTTTTATTTTTAGGTTTTTTTTTTTTTTTTTTGAGAGATCTCCATATTTTTTACCATAATGGCTGTACTAATTTACATTCCTACCAACAGTGTGTAAGAATTTCCTTTTCTTTGCATTCTCACCGGCATTTGTTATTTTTGTCTTGTTTGTAATAGTCATTATATGCAGTTAAGATGATATTCATAGTGGTTATGATTTACATTCCCTGATGATTAATGATATTGAGCATTTTTCATACATTTATTGGCCATTTGTGCACCTTTTTTTGAAAAATGCCTACTTAATTCCTTTACCCACTTTTTACTGAGATTGTTTGTGTTTTTTGTTGTTAAGTTATTTGAGTTCCTTGTATGTTCTGATTATTACTCCCTTATCAGAGTAATATTCTACATATTTTCTCTTCACTCCCATTCTACCTATTTTCTCTTCACTCTGTTGATTGTTTCCTTAGCTGTGCAGAGGTTTTTAGTTTAATATAGTCTAATTTGTCTATTTTTGTCTTTGCTGCTTGAGCTTTTGAGGTCTTAGTCATAAAATCTTTGCCCAGACTAAAATCCTGAAGCATTTCCCTTATGTTTCCTTCTGGTAGTTTTATAGTTTCAGGTCTTACATTTAAATCTTTAATCCATTTTGAATTGATTTTTATACATTGTGAGTGAGAGGGATCTAGTTTATTGAAGAGAGTATCCTTTCACCAACTTATGTTCTTGGCACCTATGTAGAAAATCAGTTGGCTATAAACATGTAGATTTGTTTCTTAGTTCTCTATTTAATTCCACTGAAATATGTGTCTATTTTTATACCAATATCATGCTGTTTTGGTTGCTATCCCTTTGTAGTATATTTTGAAGTCAGGTAAGGTAGTGCCTCCAGTTTTGTTCTCTTTGCTTGGGATTGCTTTGGCTATTTGGGCTCTTTTCTGGCTCCATACAAATTTTAGGATTGTTTTTTCTAGTTCTGTGAAGAATAGTAATGGTATTTTGATAGGGATTGCATTGAATCTCTAGCCCGCTTTGGGTAGTATGGTCATTTTAACAATATTAATTGTCTTGGTCTATAAGCATGAGATGTCTTTCAATTTATTTGTGTCTTCTTCAATTTCTTTCATCAGTGTTTTGTAGTTCTCCTTTTAGAGCTCTTTCACCTCCTTGGTTAAATTATGTCTTCGGTCAAGTCTATTCCTAGGTTTTTTTGAGTTTTTTGTTTTGTAGCTATTGTATATGGGATTGCTTTCTTGATTTATTTTTCAGCTAGTTCATTATTGATGTATAGAAATGCTACAGATTTTTGTATGTTGATTTTATATCCTGTAACTTTACTGAATTCATTTATAAGTACTAAGAGTTTTTTGGTAGAGTCTCTAGGTTTTTCTCTATGTAAAACCATGCATCTGCAAAGAGGGACAATTTGACTTACTCTTTCCAAAAGAGCATTTGATAAAATTCAACATCCCTTCATAATAAATTAGGCATAGAAGAAATATCCCTCAACATAATAAGGGTAATATATGGCAAAGTTACAGCTAAGGTCATACAGAATAGGGAAAAGCTGAAATCCATTCCTCTAAGAACTAGAACAAGACAAGGATGTCCACTTTCACCACTGTTAGTTAACATAGTATGGAAGTCCTCATCAGAGCAATCAGGCAAGAGAAAGAAATAAAAGGCATCCAAATTTAAGGGACTTCCAGATCAATGAGTTCAACTGTTTGCACAACAGGGAGAAAAACTGAGCTCTGTAGTCACAGCTGGTCCACCACAGCTATGAGGCTTTCAGTCTTGACTTCCTGGTTACATGCAGGGATCTTTCTACACCGTTAGGTGATTTTTACCTACATGGCAGAGCGAGGGGAGTGGATTTGTTCTGAGGTTGAGAAGTTGAACCTGGTTCCTCCCCACACCCAGCACCACGCATTAGGATGTTAAGATTGGAGGATCTCTCAGTGTTCCTTGTCAGGGCTTCTCCCCTCAACCCTGAAGACGTAACTAGAGCCATTATTATTGTCTACATTGAGATTAAATCTTCCATTTTCATTAGTTTCCTACCTTCACAGCAGCTAGTCCTAATCAAAGACATTAATAATCTAATATTAAATAAGTAGGTACTTTTCACACAAATTTTTGTGTGTTTAAATTACTACTGTCCAAAGGTTATAAGGTTTATGTTTACTGATGTCTGTTATCTTGTTAATACATCTCAAAATATATGTCAGGTTATGTGCAGCACCCAGAGAAATAAGGAGACATCTATGTATGTGTCTTTTTATCAGTGAAGAACCTTCCTGAGAAACTACTGTCACCCCCAGCAGATTTTCCTTTGCCAGGATGGTCTCATATGTCTGTGTCTAACCCAGTCACCAGTAGGAGGAAGGGAAGATTGATCTCATGAGATGCCCACGTGGGGGAGCAGAAATTTCCCCCTGATTTAGGTTCTAAGGCAGAGGCGGACATTGGGGGATGAATGTTGTGTAGGCAGCGAACAACGTCTATGACACCCCTGACTGGACAGTTCAACCGAGACAGAGCGTGAGGATATGAGTGTTAGGGAGTTATTGTAGGGAATTATTTTTTCACAGCTCTGTAGAATATGAATTATAATATCAACATTTGAGGATAATACTCTGGGGCGAAGTTGAGGACACTGGACATTCAGGAAGAGAAGATAGGTCATTTGAAGTGAACATTAAGGAACCTCATCATTGCACTAAATCAGCTTTCTGATAGCTATATGGCTTGGGCCAGGCGCAATTTATGGTGAGTCAAACAGAGGACCAGTGATTTTCTTGAATCTTTAAGATGTGTAGCTACGGGGAAGCGTTTGCTTTAAAACATATGCAAACACACACACTGAAATATTAGAACTTGTGGTAAATTGTGTTTTCTCCATCAGGGAAAATAAACAGAATTGTCACATAATCCCTATCCTTTTAGATCAAAAAATTCTCCTTTTTAAGGCCAAAGCCTAAACTCAATGCCAAAGCCATACAAACAAGAGATGATAAGGCTATGAACAGAGTGGCGAGTGAACGTGATTCCTGCCTTCTCTAATCCCATGAAGACAAATAAGGAAGCTGATGAAGGGTCAGCTATAAACAAAAACATGCAGTCACTGCGGCAGTGAAGCCCGTCCTTTCAGGAGAAGGAGAATTCCCACCTGCTTCTACCTTGCCAGTGGGGCCTTTCCAAAGGGCAGCATTGCTTCATCTGCAACGTTTGGTCTTCACAGAATTAAGCAGTTTTCTCACATTTGGACTCTGGACATCAGTTAGCTGAGGCTGTGGGATTAACATTTTAGAGTGGAGTCATGATTCTAAGAGCTGTGTGGTCACAGTGAATTGCCATGGATGGCTTCCTATATAGAAATAGAAAATAGAGGTGACTATATTTAATTTCTGTCTGAATTCTCTTAGCCCCACACTGATATTTTGGTTCTGATATAAGCAGGCTGTTATTTGTTTTCGTGGTTATGATGGCCTGGAAATCCCTTTAGATCTTTGATTCATTGATTCCTCATCAATGACACAGATCATCATTTGATTCAATCTAGAATATGTATAAAAATATAAATATTCATTGCACCATGAAAGCTGAAGACATACCTCATTGCTGGAGAAACACCACTGAGATTAGGAGGCAACCTCAGCAAAGTGTCATTTCAGGGATGGTCGCCTCTGGCTGTTGGCAATGCTGGTTAAACCACAGACTGTGTCCACAGACAAAGGTCTCAATATGCTACTCAGGGAAAGGAAGGTTGCAGGGGGAAGAAGGAAATGTCAAATATTAAAGGAATTACAGAAAGAATAGAAATGATCAAATGACTTGGAAAAAAAGGTCATCTAGAGAGGTATGGGAAATAAGAAGAGAGCAATGCTTTGGAAAACAAATGCTTGGAGAGTTCTAGTAGGACTGGCAGTCAGATGCTGAATGCTGCAGAGCCATAAAGGTGAAGATCGGCACTCAGCTGTTGTTTCATGAGAGCATCTTATATGTGCGGCACAGTGTTAGATGCTAGGAGCACAAAGAAAATGTAAAAGGTAGCTTATCTTGCTGTGTGCTGTGGCTCATGCCTGCAATCCTAGCACTCTTGGAGGCCCAGGCGGAAGGTCTGCTTGAGCTTAAGAGTGAAGATCAGCCTGAGCAAGAGCGAGACCCCGTCTCTAATAAAAATAGAAAAAATTAGCTGGGCATGGTGGCACTCACTTGTAGTCCTGGCTACTGGGGAGGCTGAGGCAGGAGGACTGCTTGAGCCCAGGAGTTTAAGGTTGCTCTGAGCTATGATGACACCACTGTACACTAGCTGGGGTGACAGAGTGAGATTCTGTCTCAAAAAAAAAAAAAAAGAAAAAAGATAGCTTAACTTCACATGACCCACAATATGACGTGGGAGAGAGATGTGCAAACAGTTTAAGTGCACAAGATAAATGGCCTATTAAGGTTACGTGCTGTGGTAGAAGTGAGGATGGGGCAGGAAGAGCAGGAATAAGGAAGGGCATTAGGGAGAAAGTAATATTGAGCTGTGCCTTGATGAGCAACTTCCATGCAGAAAAGGGAGGTATGGGCGTTACAGGCTGACGGAGGACATGCGTAAAAGAGTGGAGCCATGAGTGTGTGGTGCTTGGGCAAGGATGGTTAGGTATGGCTCAGGAATGTGCGTGCACAGAACTGTAAAATCCAACAGAGCGCTGATCACAAAGGGCTTTGCGTGTATGCTACAGAGAAGAGTTTGAATTTCATCTGCAGGAAGTAAGGCACCATTGAAATATTTTTAAGCCAAAGTTTGAATGGTCAATTTCCTATTTTAGAAATATCTCTTAAAGAACAAAAGAGGTTGGGTCTGAGTGCAGGGATAGCTAGCATTAACTCCACTTGTCTACTGGAAAGGTCCAAGTGAGAAAGATTTAGAACAAAAACTAAAGCAATGGCAGGGGAATGGAGAGAAAGGAGAGATCAAGAATGTCTTCCAAAGGTTACAACAGTGGATTCTAGTGATCATTTCATTGTAAGAGACGAAAGAGGTAAGGGGAGTTGAAGGTGCCTTCCACGTTTTGGTTTGGGAGCAATGAGAAGAGAGAAAAGGTTAATGGCAGTGTGAGTAATTGAGTTGGGGGCTATGAGAATATCAGTACGCTCAGGGAGGGTGGACATGAAAAGTTCAGTTTTGTATATGTGATAAAATATTATAATTGGATTTGCTGATTGAGAAATCCATTAGTGATGAGAGAGAGAGAGAGAGAGAGAGAGAGAGAGAGAGAGAGAGATGGAGACAGAAAGAAAGTCTGAGAGATGCAGAAAGGCTCTGAGAGGAGAGAAATGGAGAGAAAGAACAGGAAACTCTGAAGGGGAGAGGACTGTCTCTGGTTTATTGCATATTCCCAATTGCTTAAGATTGTTCCTTCCTCATTGTAACTATCCAATAAATCTTAAATTAAACTGAGAAAGAGGAAAGGTTTAGTAGAGTGGCAATTTTAAAACCCAATTAGGGAGTAGGCTCAATCCTACCAGAAATACTTGCCCAAAATTTCGTGCAGCTTAAAGAAACCCACAGGATCACTATGCCATAATCCTTTAAATGTTACTCTAAGGAAATAAGATCACATAAATGGAATTTGAAGATATAAAAGGGTGAACATCTGGCCATTATTTTAGCCCAGTGTTAGTGTTAAAAAACATAACGAATAACTTTGTTGTTATTTTTAGTAAGTGAAAGGTTGATACAGATTCACTCCCTGGAAGCCCACAAAGACAACTCTTGTGAACAATTTGGTCTTTGAACCGATATGCTCAGAAGTTGGCCTTCATTTGAGTGTAGAAATAACTCAGTTCTCCCACCTCTGGCCTCCTTGTTCTTGCAATAATTTCTAGGATTTTAAAAACCATCTATGAGGAGCAAATATTCTTAATGAAAGATTTTTGTATCTCTACAACACTTCTTATCCTCCATAGCAGAGCCGTTATCTAAGGGATAGAATGAATGCAGGATACAGTAATATGAGCATCAGGTACCCCCCAGGTACCCAGAAGTGCCTGTATCAACCAAGTTATACGTACATTATGGAAACCCTAGAGAAGGTAGGCATATAAGATATCACCTGCTTTGGTGGAGTTAACAGACTTTCTTTGATGGAAATTTCCTTAGGGCTCCCTGGGATTATTCTGCCCCTTTTCATCCCACCAGATCCCACCCCAGAAAGCCATGGCTACTTCATTCTTTCACAGACGAGTAAATGGATTCAGTGACTGTTTTATTTCCTTATGTTGGGTTAACCATAGAGTTTCCAGGGAGCTATTTGAAACGTGGTGCACAGTTGGTAGGCTGTAGAGTCAGGCATTAGAGGGCAGGGCTACCTGGGTGCAAATAGCAGAAACAACAGGAAGCAGGTTTGGGTGTCTTTCTCTCCGCTCTGTCACTAGGGATTTGCTGTGTGTCTCTTGGCCAAAGGATTCCTGCTGAATGGGCAGGATAGCAGGGAAAACTAAAGAGAAGCTGGTGCTGTTTCCTTTGAGTGTCTCCAGTAAGAATGTAAGCCCAAGGAGGGAGGAATGATGCCTTCAATTTGAATACCCTGTCCCCAGCGCAGCAGGGGTGAGAGCAGCTACCAGGGGGAGAGGAAGTCACTGAAGGGGGAAGTGGCTCACCGTTTTCTTCTGCCTCAGCGTGGTTTTTGGTAAAACACTTGGATATTATTAGAATGACTGAGTCGATGTCCCTGTGACGCGCCCATTCTGCAGTGGGGACTTGTAGATTTGTCAGGGAGAAAACTTCAGGAGATAGAAACAAGAAAATAGGTTTAATTCTCTTGTTGCAAACTCCTGGATGATTCACATTGCTTTTTTTTTTTTTTTTTAAATTCAGAGGCAATTCTTTCAAATTCAAAGGCCACCTTTCTGTGTTTGTCCTCCTTATCAAAGAAGCTAATGGATTTCGTTGAAAGTCCCAGGCTATGAGTCAATAAGTAATCAGCTCTCTGGTTGCTGTGGACTGGGAGGGTATCTGCTGCTGTTGGACAGAAGGAAGGGCATGTGGTGTGTAGATAAACACTTCTGGGTGACAACAACCTCACAATTAAGCCCATGAGTGATCGGGAACAGATGTCCCCCTCAGGCAACTGCTCTTTTCCAGAATGGTACTTAGATTTGACAGTATCCAGGCGCAGACTGCTCACCTTGGCAGCACCTTGGAGCACATGGCTACATGTGACCTACCTCCATTGACAGGAGTCCCATCTGGCACCTTCTTGCCTTTCCTTTGGTGGCTCAGTCTGCAGCTATGGCAATCCTCATGTTTTTGTTGCTGAGCAATTCTAAACAGACCACTTCACAAGCACTTGCTGGGAGCCTTGAAGAAAAGATGCCAACACACTCCTCTTCCTTCTAACTCACATTCTTGCCAGTCCTTCTTCTCATGCCTGAATGGGTATAGAGTGGACCATTTCTTTTATTCTTACTCATGTTCTAATTACGCCCCTTATTTATGTGTGATAACAAAAATTGCTGAAGCAACTGATGCTCCCCTAGTGTAATCTTCCTACTTCACCACATTTCTCTGTGGCTCCTGACATCACATTCCTCCACCAGTCCAGGGATCTGTTGGTCTTCCATCGACCTGGCACAGGTTAGGATATATACACTGTGTGTGCATGCAGTTGAGCTTTCATTATTAGAACACACAACGACCTCCTGCTGGCATTTTCCTTATTCCACCTCTGATTTCCAGGCATACCTTTTAGACAGTTCTGACACAGTGGTGGTTCCCAGAGCAACCAGAGTTTTGTTTCACTCAACTGATTGAGAGCCATGTAGACTGATCCCCACCAGCTTTGGATACTTATTGTTTTTTCCCCTGATTTATGAAGAAGAAAGAAAGACAGGGAAGCTTTGGATTTTCCTTGTTCCTGAAATGACATGCTCAGGTTCCCCGAGGAGTGTAAACTCTGCTTGCTGGCTCCCTCGCTGATGACAGGATGATGTCTTAGGAAGAGGCTTCTTCTCACACCCCATCTTCATCAGCCAAGGCTCTGAGATGGGAATCAGAGCTGTTGGGTGTAGAGCTCCTACCTGGCATAGTAAATTTACTACTCAGACAGAAACTGTCTCCCCTTGTTGTCATTTGTTTTTTCCTCTCTTCCTTTCTCTTTGCAAAACTAAAATTGTGAGCGTATTGGGACCAAGATATCACCTTAACTCTAAGTCATAGGATAAAATAAAACATAAATTAGAAATTATTTGTGAGACACAGAATTTGTGTTGATCAGAGATTGCAAAAACAGTCCTTTTCAGAATGTGGGATGGAGTCCTAATGTGATGCTAACACAGTGTGGTTGAAAATCCTGCTGGGGAAGGTAATTGTATTGTGCAAAGACCACTCTCCAAAGCAGAGCTGTCCTGCTTCTCAAATCACTGCTCTTGGCTTCATTTTCCTTAATGGCGGCAAACTTTTGTACTCTAGCTCTTCAATGAGATTAGCACTGGTTACATTACGAAGTCATAGCCAATCTTTTATGAGCTACCATCTTGGCTGTATGGCACAATGGATTGAGAAACTCTGACTTGAATGAAAAGCAAATGTAAACAATCTTTAAGCATTTCCATTTTGTGATTTACAAAATGGTGTCTATCTGCTCACTGAATGAAAAAAAATGAGTTCTGTTTGCACAGGGATACCTCTGGAGTCAGAAGAATGCCAGCAGAGTGGACAGGAGAAACTCACATGACTTTTTAAAAATTTTAATTCATAACTTCCTCCCCTTCCCTGCATTCAGTTTATATTTGAGACTATCTTTGAGACTTATTCAAGTAAAAGTCAAACAGCAAAAAAATGATGACCAACAAAAAACCCTAGAGACTTTAAGCCATAATCCCAACAATCCATCAAAAATATTACAATAGGAGTAATGCCTGGCCTCATATCATTATAAAGGCACCTGAAAATGAGCTGTCTGCACCTGTACATTGCTGAGTAGTCTTGATCTGTCGGGTGACACGAGGGTCGGGCACCGTGGTCTGGGTGTTCAGTGTCTGTGAGCCTCCAGGGGTTGCCAGCGGTCCTTCCTCAGCAGTCTGCACATACAGATAATTTGATTTACGTCCATTTTCATGGTGCATTTTTGGTGCTGTTTGTTTTATAGTGAAATGAAATCATAGATGGGAATACTCTGAAAAAGTTCAAATTGTTACAGAAATAAAAAGTTTTCATGTAAATGAAGGCTGATAAAAATGGAATTCTCAGTTTCTGCTGGTTGGTGTTCTAGGAACGGGTTTACCACCCCATGACAGGCCTGTGTGGTGCACCTGACTCCCACTGCAGTGACCTTCTGTAGGGAACATTCCTCCTGTTTCTATTGGCTTGTTAGGTCAAGTGGAACATGGTCATAGTCTTCAATTCTTGGTGTGCACCCCAGGAATCCACCTGACTTCTGACAACAGAATGTTGCCTGGGGATGTATCCCCAGTGGCTTTGGGTAGAGAAGAGGTGCGTTTTAGCCAATTGGGCGTTGGTTGACTGAGACCACTCAGGAGCTTCTGAGCTATTTCTTGAATCTGTTTCTCAAAAGGCACCCATCGCTTCGACAGTCTTTTTGACAGTTTTGGGCCTCAAGATCTCCACTGTGAGTGGGGAAATTCAGGAAGCAACATGTGTATACAGAGAGGTGAGGCCAGACACAGTCGAAGGTTTGCTGCGAGTGGCCACTTTGATATCTTCATTTCTGGCATTTCAGGTTTCTCCGGAACGTCGTTTCTAAGAGCTATTCCTGAACATATTTCTGAATTATAGATTCCATTAGGTGCATGAAATCCATGGATTTGGGGACATGATGTACCATGCAGGGCAGAGGCCTCTATTTTGCTTCTCTTAGCAGTTAGTTTGTATTTATACCATTAATAGAATATAAAGATTATATACCACAGGAGCAAATAAGTCCAATTCCTATACCATTCTTGGAGGGTAGCCAGAAGTCCTGAGCCACCCTAAAGAGCTAGGGAGAGGGGCAGAAGTCACCTTTCAAAGGCACGTGGTTTTGCAGTTCACCATCGAGTTCCATGGCACTGGCCTGTGGGTGTGAGGGAAGGTTTGACATCTGCAGAGATAAGCTCCCAGGGTCCACGCTAACATCTCAGCTGTTCAACTCTTGTTCACGTTCCCTTAAGGCCTTCAGGCTAGACCAGGGTCCTGTATAGCAAATCATGAGTAATGATTTCTGGTTCCTTGAATTTCGTTCACCTAGTTTCAATTTTACTACTAATGTACTTTGGCTCATAATTTAAAAGCAAGGATTTATGTGTGAATGGCAATTTCAAAAGGGGGCTCAGTATCTATTATTCTGTAGTGTCTTTCTGCCCTTGAGCTCATAGGACTTCACAGATGATAAGAAATTGGATCTTGAAGGAGATTTTTCGACTTGTCCAGAGGGCTACCTTTCTGACTGATCAGCTTCAGAGAATTTTCTTTTTTTTGTCAAACTGTGAAACTTTTATCCAATCAGAATGTTATGAAAATTCTCCAGCAATATTCTTTATACATATCTATACCAAAAGCCAAAAAGGCCCAATTGGAGAGGGGTTTCCTTTTCAGCAGTACTCAGCCAAAGAACTGAGCTAGGGGCGAACTCTTCAGTAGAGAATAGCGTTAGCAATCAGGTTCCAGGAACACAGAAATAGTCCTGCCATGTTTGCTTCACCAAAATGCAATGAGATTTTCTTATGTTCTTGCCAAACCTCCATAGGGGGACCTTTCCTCCTTGGAACCATCTGCAGTTCAGGTAGGTTTACCCAAATGAGCAGGTGGATGATAATGACTGGATAGGTTTTTCCCAGAGATGATTAATGCTATGTCAGAAATTTAGAAAAATAGGCAATTAAAATATGGCTTTATATGTATAAAAGGTTTTAAAAAATGTCTTTATTAAAATAACAGTGAAGTCATTCCATGCTTGTTGGCAGGATAAAGCCCTATCCTATTGGCTGGTTGTGCTGTGTCTTCTTGGAGTCTTGCGTGGCTGAAAGTCGCTGTTGAGTGTCCCTCACCAGTTCACTCCTGAGAGAGACCTGCCTTGCTCATCTCAGGGGACATCTTTAACACATTTTTCTTTTTTACTTATTAGTACTTCCTCTTTCCTCCAAGAAACCATGAAGAGAAAGGGTGCTTTGTCCTAAGTTGGGTTTCCTAGGAAACAAATTCTGGAATGGAGCAAAGAGCAAAGGGACGTGGCTGAGGACTGCTTCGGGGATCCACATCTATGGCGGACACGGAAAGGAGAGAAGGACCAAGGGGAACTGCGATGCAGTCGCCGAGGTCCCATGGAGAGCTCTGGGGCTGGGATAGCCCTGCACAGCAGTCTGGCTTGAGACTAGGAGGCTGGGCCTTCTTCCACCATGTGTGCCAACCACTGGATGTGTGTATCCCCTGGGAGTGCACAGGACCCTGGGCAAGGCAGCTTTCTTTGGTTCAGAGCAACTCCCAGAGAAGGTCTCAGCCGAGAACCAGGTAGCTAACACCCCCAACAGCTAGGGGCATGAACGCCTCAGTCCTAAAGGGAGACGTCTGGGTAGCACCCTCAGCGGCTGCTATACACACCTTACGCGGCTTACCTCTTAATGTGTGCAGAACCTGATGCAACTCTTCCCCGTGGGACTCTGCTTCCTACCGACACATTGTTTGATTAATTTGGGAGCTAAAGTTCTTCTATGTAGAGTGTATGTGTGTGTATACATGCCATACATCATATATGTTACATGATATATACATCATATATGATGTTTTACCTATCTTATGTCTGTTACTTTATCTACATGATCTGGATCTGGATCTACCCACGGGCACTATGCTGGTATATGCAGGATTTTATGGGTCTTTATGGGTGTCCAGAGGCAGGCAAAAGGCTGCAGAGTGGAGACACTTTATAAGTTTTAAAAATCATCTGCCAGGTCTAGGTGTGACCTGAAGGGCCACAGAGTACTCAGCACTGGTTGCCTGAGTGTGTATAGTCACGTGATGACAGAGAAAGCATTTTCCCTGTGAGAATTGTTTGTGACCCCTCTGTGGAGCTGGGACAGTGAAATGTGTTCTTAGACCAGAGAAGCACACACCTTGGCTCTGAGACCCTGGCTGCAGAGACCTGCTACGTCCTAGAGCTTGTCCTGTGGGGGAACTGCAGGCCTGCAGACTGTTCCCGGGCTGACTAGATCCTGCTCTTGAGGGACATGTTCCGAATTAATCCACATGCGTAGTGCCCTAAATTTGTGTAGTGCCTGACCTGACATTACGTTATCCTCTTTGGGCTTGTGATCAATGCTTGGGGTGTTGGAATTCTTTAAATCTGATTTTATGGATGAGGAAATAGAGGCTTTACAAGGTTAAGCCAGTTGCCCTGCGTGGCTTAGAAGTCAAGTGCTCGTGAGTCCCTGCTGTTTGGGATGCTCCCTGTGCAGTCTGTTGTTTCAGTGTAATTGTTCGTTCACCCCCTTTTCATTTGTACAAGTTTCATGATTTGGATGACACATAATCTGGTTTTGAGCTCAGGCCTTGCCTCTTGATGCTGAATCTGTCTCACAGGCTTTCTCTGATGTCTTGCAAATGGTCTTAGAAAGTCAGAGCTTGTCACTTGTCTGTGGCCTATGCAGCCTGCAACAGTCACTTCTCCATCAGTGTCATTGGCTCTGCCCAGGGTTCTACCCATGGTCTTCTATCCGTCTCCACAGCACTGGCCAGGAGGAACCAGCATGTGCTGCACTCTTCACTAAGGGTTGTCTTTCAAACATGTATGATCACAAAAATCTGGCCCTCATGGGCCACTGATGTAATGCAGAGAAAA
This sequence comes from Lepilemur ruficaudatus, assembly GCA_963574885.1. Taxonomy (NCBI): domain Eukaryota; kingdom Metazoa; phylum Chordata; class Mammalia; order Primates; family Lepilemuridae; genus Lepilemur; species Lepilemur ruficaudatus. The sequence goes on along the minus strand of CAUYRT010015559.1, from coordinate 56,652 downwards.
GCAAGTTTTCATAGGTTAAGAGGCCCTCTCGCATTCTTTTTTAGATGCGGGGCACATAAGTCTGTGCTGACTTTTATAACTGAGTTATACTTTCTGGTGGGTGGATTAGCAGTTTTAGCTTCTGCAAGTCATCTTCAGTGCCTAATGAGATACTTGGTCTTTTCCCAGGAAATGGCAGTGTGAAGACACCTCCTAGTGAGAAGAACCCACATTGCTCTTCTGGTGTGGGGCTGTTGGCACCTCTTGACGGCAGCACTGGGTGTGAGGCTGGCACTTGGAGAGTATCTGAATCGTGAGAAACGCATTAGCATCAGATGCAGTCTGCACCCGGCTACTGTGTGTGATAGATCATAACACTCGAAGCCATCAACATCTAAGAAATTCTGCCCCCCACCAAATAACCCTAAACATTATCGAGCCTCTTTGGTTTGATAGTTACAAAAGCAAGGACCAAGTACATCTTCAGAAAGTCTCTTCACAGTAGGAATTAAGATACCCTCTCTGTAAAGACATCAGGCTCATCCTAGCATTAATTTCTATTTTTGATAAAAATGGCATTCCCTGCTTCCCCTGTTAATGGTATAAACAAAGAAGCTTTGTGGTTAGAATTTAGTTTAGAATAATCTGAGCAGTGGTAAAGTGTCATTAATTTTCAAAAACAACCTTAAAATCATATTCCATAGTTTCTCCATCCTATGGTTGAAAAAGGAAAGAGAGATTTATTTTTCTAAGTGAATTTTTCACCTACTGGGATAAGAGGGAGAGGGAGGAGGAAGGGAGGGAAGAAGGGAAGGTGGGAAAGGGGAGAGAGGAGGAGAGAAAGAGAGAGAAACTGGAGGCATCTCTTAAATGTGTAAAAATAATAGCCTCTTTTGAGCTTTCACTTTTTGTTAAAATACACAGCTAAATTACCAACTTAGAAAGCTCCCAGTTTAAAAACTAACAAATACACCAACAACAGCAAAAACCAAAGGCCAGGAAACCCCTCCCGACATGCTAGCCAATATCCCTGCCGGCCGAGCTTCAGAAATGAACAGAAGATGCCACGCTTCTGTAAAAATAATTGGTATCATTTTGGTTTCCAAGTAACATTTTCCTGTACAGCTGCATCAGATAGAATTCTCAATTAAATAAATGACTCACTTAAAAATTAAAAGCGTTGGAAAAGACAAAAAGAAAAAGAAAAAAAGGCATCAATTAACCGTTGCCATTCCTCCCCCGAATTCCTTGCTGGCAGCTTTAGAAGAAGAGAGAGAAGTCTCAGGTAGAGCTTGACACAGATACAGAGAAGTGTCACTGGGACATTTCTTATCTGAGTTACTCAGGGCTGTGAGGACCTAACATATTTCAGTTGCCACCATCTCCCCATCCCAGGTTTAAGAATGTTCTGTCTTCAGTGGCACCTTCAGGACTTGCTTTTCTCTCTCTCCTCACTATCCTTCCAGGCTGCCCAAATGTGTGGGTTTGTGCTGATCCTACGTGGCCTTTTGGATGAATTCAGTTCCGTGAGGCCATTTTGAAGAGGAACTTTTTGATAGGGGTTAAAACCAACCCTAAAACCTCCAACTCTTGAAATTACCAGATAACATGTGAAATAGACATTTTCACCTTATTTACATATTTCACTTCATTTTCCAGCCACCTCATTCTTTGGCCCCAACCTTAGGTTTTGGGAAAGATTCGGGGATGGGGTATGTCTATAGTGGACCTTAACCGGTGACAAAGATTTGTCTTTACGTTGCCACTCACATATTTTGATATGATGTTTTCAAATTATCTTTCCCCAAATTCCTGGTTTTGGGACAAGTCAGTTTAGAGAAAAAAAGAATAATATGCCCAGGAAATCATGGTGTCAGAGGCCACCCTACCTTTTGGTGTGGGTCCCTTTTTTGGCATCCTTCTCTTATGCTATCATGATGAGCCTTTATCCCATCTGGGGTGCTATGAGACACACAGCAAGGACTGCTGGAGCCAGAACACGACTTTTGTTAGGACAGAAAATAAATAACAATCTGGACAATTTCTTGTCATTTTCTTCTTCAGTTCAGCCACAATATATAAGAGGGAAAAAATGTAATATTTTCATGGAATAAACAGAAGGAAACAGAAGAACGCTCTGATTATCAAAGCAATATTTTGATGTTTGCTCAAAGATTTTGGAGATCTCCTTAGTAGTAATTACAATATTATTGTTAGCATATGTATATGTCAACTGAAATCTTACTTGTTCCTGAAGACCTGGTAAGCCCCCCTTCCCTGTCCTGTGCATTCCTGGGCGGTGGAGAGGGGAGGCAATGGTGCTTATGCGCAGGGGCTCCTCATAGTTCCAGCCCCTACGTCTGCTGAATTTGTGTAGGCTTTTAATTATCTTGTCACTTTATGCAAGTTGCCACTCTTTCTCATTGTGCTGACCCAGATGTGAAACTTAGCTCCATCCCACAATAGCCCCCCAAATTATACATAAACATTTTTATGTGAAGAGGAGATGTCCATGAAATTGTAGGGGAATGGTAGTGGGGGTTGGGATTGAAAGAGAGCAAAGTGTTTAATCTAAAAAATGCAAACTATTTCAGACTTAATGTTCCTGAATGTAAATGTTCTTAAGTTATCTGATATTTGAGATTAAAATTGAGAAAATTCAAATTTTGAAATATTTAAAATATATAGACAAAAATAGCTAATAACATAATGAAGATTAGTGTACCCACCACCTAGACTTATTGAATCTTAATATTATGGCATAGCTTTCTGGACACATCTTTTTAAAGAAATAAAACACTGTAGATCTAGTTGAGTTTCCTGCACAACACTCCCTGATCTTGCTCCTTTCCCCCTTCCCGTAGAGGGAGCTGCTCTCATGAATTAGCCTTTATCATTCCCATGTCTGCTTTTGTACTCTTTTTTACATACATACATAGTCATAATCAGTACATATTTTTGTATCAAATGCTTTTAATTTTATATGATTGATATCATATTGTATGTAACAATCTTTAACTTTTTTTTAAAAAAATTTAACATCGACACGTGTAGCTCTATTTTATTTCCTAACAGCTATCTAGTATTCCATTGTATGACTATTCCACAATTTATGCATTTTCCTGCTGTAAAGTTTTTGGCAGCAAAGGGAAAAGACAGAGTAGGGCCAAACAACGTGGCTTTATTGAGCGCTCCCAGGCGAGGTTCATGGTCCCGAGAGAGGGGCCAGAGAAGTCGCGCCCGTTTGAAAGGGGTGAGGGCTTTTATGCTATTTGACGCGGGCCGGGACTTTTGGCGGGAAGAGTTGGGGATTTTCCACCGTGACCTTTAGCGGTTATTGAGAACTAGGAGGGGCTGGCGATATTTACGGAATCTGGGAACCAAAACTTTCTTATCCGGGTGGGCATCTGGGTGTCGTTATCCTTTAACTTAGCTGGGCCTAACAGTTACCTTTGTGGGTCTTGTGAGCCTATTTTCTTTAGGGAGGGGAAGGGGTGCCCGCCACCAGCCATACACCTGCTAATGTACATTTAGGTTGTTTTCAGTCTCAGCTGTCACACACAATGCCACAGTGGACATTCTTTTTATTTTCCCTGGAACACATGTCTGATACTGTCCTGAGGGATGTACCTAAAAGCCACCACTGGCTGCTTTATCTCACCCAGACCCCTTAGAGGTGTGCTACTTGATGCTTCCAGCATCTCTTCCTTTTTCATCTCTCTTCCTCATTCTTACCTGTGTAAAATATCCCCTGTCATTTAAAATTATCTGCACTTTTTTTTTCCTGAGTGAACAATTCAGCTCTTTCTGGTTCTTACCCCTAACCTGAATTCCCGGTTCATCTTTGCATATGAAATTCCATCATGGTGTTCTGCTGGACAAAAGACAAAGCAAAACAAACCTCCTTTGGATAGGACTCAGCCCTTTTAGAAGGCAGTTGTGACTGTACAAGGAATTTGATGTCTTCATTATTTTGGTGAAAGGACTCCATAAGATGATGATTTTCTATGTCTCTTGGCTTAAAGGACCCTCACGTACTTGCGAGATTTTGTCTTGAAGAACAAAATGCACTACTCATTCATTCAACACTTATTTACTACACACGTTTACCGGGCACTGTACTTACAGATGCTGGAATGATTACAAAGCCGCATAGGATCTAAGGATCTCTTTCTTAATCTACTCAAGGAAATAAATACATAAGCAAGTGCTTAAGATATTTTTTTAAAATTTCCTACAAGAGTCTAATAGAGTACTGTGGAAATATTGAAAAAGGAATGTTAAATTTACTGATACTGAGAAGGTGAGACGTCTTCAGAAAGACTAAGAAGGTGGCAGAGGAAAGAATAATTGCAAGGTGTGGAGGTGTACAGCCTGATAGTCTAGTGTGTTTGGGATTGGCAAGGAATTGGGTAGCCAAATTTTAGAATCTTGGAAGGAAAATCGAGAAGCAGTAGCAAGTAAGGTAGACTGGTGCCAAACTTTGTGTGGTTGCATACACTAGGCTCAGCTGTTTGAATTTTAATCTGTAAGCAATGGAGAAACCACAGGGGTTTCAAAAATGAAGATATTGCAATATTAAATCTGGATTAAAAAACCCCAAAAGACTAACAGCTATCTGTAAGTTTAGAGACCACTCAGGTTACTGTTGTGATGTTCCAGGGGAAAATGTAGGGAAATTGAACTAAGGTTGTAGGGAGGAATGGATGGAAAGTAATTCAGGGAAGTTGAGAGATAAAACCAAGATAAAGAGCTGGCATCATTTTTTGACAGAGCATATACAGTACTTACGCTGAAATTGAAATGATCAAAACTAACCTCATGAAAAAATGCAAACACTCAAAGGTTGTATGAAAATAAACATAAAATATGTAAGGCAATTTTAATGCCATTTTTTTTAAAGTAAATTTCCTCTTAGAGGACTCATTCGCTCCACTTTAGTCCAAAAGTTTGTTGGGTGGCAGGAATGATGACGATTAAAGCCCGAGACATCAGCAAAACTCCTTTACATCTACAAAATTGTGAAAACAAACCTTTAGGCAAAATGCTAAAAATAGGCTCATTTTGGTGAAATGAAGCTGTTTGAATAAATGAAACTAATAGTTTTTATCTAAACCATCTGTGGTGTGAAATGGGAAGTCATATGGAAAAGTCCTTAGAGACTTCTGATCGCTGTACATTAGAAAGGAGATGGGGAGGAGAAAAGACGGGTCTCTCTCCATTTGTCTGGGAATTAACAAAGTGATCAGCAAAGGGAAGCTGCAGGCCAGCTTGCTCTGGCTGCAGGCAATCTGGCTTTTTTAGCTGTCCATGAATTGAAGATAAATGTTCTAAGAATGCAAGACTAGAATCATTTCAGTAAGCTGATAGGTAATATAAAGTAGGAGATTCTTTCTCCCTTAAGGAAAGAAGGAAGGGAGGGAAAAAAGAGAGGGAGAGAGAGAAAGAAAGAAGAGGAAAAAAGCAATCTAAACTCACAGGGACTTTGTGCTATAAAGGACTGTCACTTCTGTTATGGTGGTCTGCTGAAACCACATCATGACACCAGGCGTTAAAAATGACCCAACTCAACAGCTAGTATGGCTTCGTAGATAGGCTTATTTTGTAATATTACCCGGAAATTGCAGTTTCATTTAGACACACCGTTCTTCCTTTCTTCTTGTATGAAACTCTTGCCAAGACCAGATTTACGTTTCTGTGGGTCTATTTTGGTTAAAACAAAACAAAAACAGAAACAAAGCAAAATATAAACTACTCCAGAAATGGTTGTAATTTCTGGGGAGATGAATTCTAAGGATTTTTCTCAGGCTGGGGAAGCTGGGTAGTCTTCCCAAAGACAAATCTTTCATGATGAAATTGCAGGCTACTTTTATGTGGGACAATTTCTACACGTTTGAGCATTATACTAAGATGTTAGATTTCTGAAGGGACTTTATCCATGGACCACAAATAACGGGGATAGCTTCCTTGGTGTTAGTGTCATCATAGTGGGGCCCTCTACAGACCGTTGGGACTCCTCTCTTAGTTCATAGGCTTTATCAGATTCAGTCTTGAAATTGGTGTACCCTCCACCTCCCACACTCAGCGAATTCATCTGAATAATCAAAGAATTACAGGTAAATGGGAGGCAACTGTATTTATAAAGGAGCTATGACAAAAAATGTTTGTCTAATGCTGTCCAACACAGCATGATAAAAAGACATGTAAGTGATTTTCCCCCACCGTTACCCCAGCCCTTCTTTGATTCTGTTAAAAGTACTATCACTTTTGTTGGTTGATGATGCTTAATTTGATTAGCAACAATGTGCTTTGAATCCAACAATGGAACTGTTGCTGTGGAATAAGGTCTAAGGCACCCTTGGACCGAGTAAGAAGGTACATTTCTGCACAGTTTGGCACTTGGCATACTTTCTCAGGGTGAGCAGGCCCTGAGCATGGTGAAGACATAGCTCTTGCCATAGAAATTGACCACAGTGCCCATAAGTCCAGAGCTATTTTAGAATGTAGAACACTCAGTGACTTACGATCATCAATTAATTCTTTAGTAAATTCTGCACTCTCAGTTTTCCTTTTTCTATAGCCTGGGCTTCAGCAGGGCCAGGCTCAGGGGGTCTTAGGCAAACACACATCTTGCCTTCTCAATGTCTAGTCACTTCATTTCTCTAATTGTAAGTATGGAATTAGTGTTATTTCTCATCTCACTATCACCCTCCATCATGGTTTGTGGAAAGGACTAGGAGGCAGACCTCTTGGATGTCCACAGTAGAAAGCCTCACACTCAGGGATGTGTTCATCTGTCTATTTCTTGGAATCTGGCTGGACTTGATCCTGATTCAAATGTCAAGCATCAGATTACATCAGTAGCAAAGACTTCAGAATAAAGTTATTTGGAGGTTAAACTTTGGCAAACACCTGCTTGAAATGTCCTTGTAGAAAGCTTAGCTCCCAGGCCAACTCACTCCTCCCACTGCAGAGTAATGGAAAGAACCAGCAGAGAACGGGTTAAGAGAGGACAGCGTCCTTTTGCCTCTGCTCTGACAACTTAGTCCAGCTTGGTGCAACTCAGAAAGGTTGGGATTAATCCACCCCCCTCCCAAAAGCAGTCATATTGGAAAGGCCAATGTGGCTTCCACTACAACACTATGCCCTTTGTAGTCTGATGTTTAACCGCATTGGAATGTTATTCTTTCCACTGCCTTTCCAACTGCACTTGGATTTGAGACTACTGGCTCCCATTCCTGTGCAAAACTCAATCTGCCCTTTCTTTCACAGACTTCCAAACATCCAAACCTGTTTTATTCTACAGGTTTCCATGGAATCAAAAAGCAAGGTGCCTATCTCACCAAATGGCTTATCCTCTTTCAGGTTCTGGGGAGGAATCTCAGCGTCCCTACTAAAGACTGATGGCCACGGCTGCACCTTTCCTCCAGTTCCACTGCAGGCTCTTTTCCCAGCAGTATGGCGGACAGGCGACGGGGCATGTGTCAGTCCTGAAGAAACAAAACACTAATTCTGGAATTCCGATGGCTTTAAACCTTTGATCACCACTTTCTAACTGTCTTTAAAACCTTTTGCCTACAACAGTTGCAAGCTGTGGTTTTTCTGTCTGTGTGAGGTGACTAACAGCGCTACCGCTACCGTTCTCTGTGTGGGGAATGTGTTCATCTAGCGCCCAAACCACCTACTGGCTTCCGGCACCTCTTATCAGCTAAGCCATCAGCCCTGAGCTGACATTTCAGCATTTAGAAGCTCCCCACCCCCACTAAAAAAAAAAGTGACAGGAGAAATGGCTCATTTGGCAATAGTTTGCTCTTGCTGTTTGGCCTGGAGAAAGACATTCAAAGTGGTAGAAGATTGTTTAGTAACAGCTGGCAAGCACCAGGGTGTGAGGCTGATTTTCAGATATGACAGCCACTTACAGGAATGCTGCCAGATACAGCTGTTTAAAAGCCTTAATAAACAGCAAGTCAATACTAATCTTTGCCAAATTAATCTTTTCCCTGACAGCCCATCAGAGCAATTATGTTTGGGCTTATTGTAAACACACAATTGTCAAACAGGGATGCTCCAGACTTTAAAATACTGTAGTTTGGTCCATAGTCTTTTTTTTTGAACGGTGTTTTTGTTTTCTCTGTAGAATTGTTAAGTAAGGCTTTCCATTTTATTTTCTGGTCACTATTTTTTTCTTCTGGCCTCAGGGCAGTGTGAATAACATTTCACTTTCAAATGTCTTTGCTAGCAAGCTGTTAATAAAATGTGAAATGATTCCTGCTGGTGGGCTTCATTAATTAGGCACAACTCTGAAATATAACAGGTCATTGTTCTCAGTTGTCCCTCAGCCGGGGACAAGGACTTCATCTTCACTTCTTCTCACCAACTACAATGCAGTCTGGTGCTGGGTACAAATGACACGATGTTCGGCTAAGTGTGAAGCGAGAAGGCAAAGTCTCGTCTCTCTGCATATGCACGGATTGCCGAGCGCGTCCGCCTTGGTTTTGAAGTTGCCTCGTCCACTTGCTGCCCCCAGGTTTCCTCTGCGCCTGGTGAGGTTAGGAGCCTCCCTACCCGCTTTCCCCACGAAATGGGCTTGTGTAAAAATGGGACTTCTTTGTTAGGGAAGGTTCTTCCATGTGGGGAAATGGTTCAGAATAAAAGTAAGGAAATCTCCTTGGAGAATCTTAAAAATTGGACCATTTTTTCTTATCCTAGTGTAATTTAAGTAGAGTCCAGCAAACACAGTCTCTTCCTTGCTTCCCAAGTCATATTAGCACTTGGTAATTAGAAAAAACCCTCAGTGTCCTGTTCATCAATGTTTCAATTTAGCATTCCATAAAACTTGTCTCCTGAATTTTTTTTCTTCTTCTCAACGCTCCTACTTGTCTGGCACCTTTTTTCTCCCTTGCTTATTTTCTCGATGAGACTAGTGTGTATCACACATTTCACTTTTGTCACAACTAGAAAAACTCTTGTTCGATCATGTAGAACAAAAAAATATGGTACAGTTCACTTTGAAATTCTTCAATCTTAGGTTTCCGTAATGAAACATTCCCATTTTCTTCACCTCCAAATACTTGCCTGCAATATTTAATTCTGTTATATTTAAAGGGCTTTTAAATCATCAAGGAAACATCATGCAGTCCTGTTGAGAATAACTTGTCACACTTCACTGACCTTTCTTTATATCATTGCATTTATTGTGCACCTACTATGTGCTGTGACATTCTAAGTTGTTTTGGAGACAAGGGAATTATTCAATTTCAGGGAGACAAAGAGATCTGTACTGTGGGGTGACTCCCATGAATTCACCCACTAAGTGGAAAGGTGACTAAGTGTAATAAATATTTAGGGGCTAAACTCATGATATGAATTGAATTTTGTACCTTGCCTTGTCATTATTTCAATGTTCAATCATCAGCAAAAGATGAATTTTTATTTTTCTGTGTTTTTATCCTTACTTTAAAATGACAGTTATGAGTGGAATAAGGTCACATCCCTGCTTAACAAACAAACATTATGAGAACATCTATGTGTAACAAAATTTCACATTCTAGCCTATAACTTATTTATTACAAATGTCCACATAAAACTTTTTACTATAACAAAGAAATAAGGATGGTTACTGGGATTTATTGGAGTCCAGTAATTTAAATATTTGTTTAACATAGTGTAACTGTCTAGGAGTGATTCTAAGTGGGGTACCTTGTTAACAAACATAACTGATTATTTCTTGGAGTATTTTTTCTTAGGACTTTATAATGCATTTCTAACTCCATTTGAAATTTTATCTAAAGTTTAGCCCAAACCCCATTGTTTCTAATCCTCACACCTTTCAGTAGAATCATACAAAGTTACCATTTTTGTAGGTGAAAGAGCTAAATATTGGCAACTTCATATGGTTCAGCCTAATTACCTTTAGAGTGAGTGGGACAATATTTTTGCAAAGGGCAAGAGGTCCATAGGAAAAGGAGATAGACTGTTGGGCTAATTTTAAAATTCGCATTTGTAAGTTTTTAAAATTCCTTAGTAATGAATCTGGCCAGGACATACACTTGACCCTTAAACAAAGGCTTCAACTGGGAGAGTCTACTCATGGCGAATTTTCTTCTGCCTCTGCCTCTGCCTCTACCAGCAAGACACAACCCTCCTCCTCCTCAGCCCACTCAGCGAGAAGACAATGATGATCTTTATGATGATCCACCTCCATGTAATGAACAGTATATATATTTTCTCTTCCTTATGCTTTTCTTAGTAATGCTTTCTTTTCTTTAGGTTACGTTAAGAATACAGTATATAATACGTGTAACATACAAAATATGTGTTAATTTACTGTTTGCTATTGCTAAGGCTTCCGTCAACAGTAGGCTAGTGTTTGGGGAGTCAAAAGTTGTATGTGGGGCCAAGTGCGGTGGCTCGCACCTGTAATCCTAACACTCTGGGAGGCTCGTTTGAGGTCAGGAGTTCGAGACCAGCCTGAGCAAGAGCAAGACCCTGTCTCTACCAAAAATACAAAAAATTAGTTGGGTGTGGTGGCACGCACCTGTAGTCACAGCTACTTGGGAGGCTGAGGCAAGTGGATGGCTTGAACCCAGGAGTTTGAGGTTGCTGTGAGCTATGATCCCACCACTGTACTGTAGCCTGGGCAACAGAGCAAGACACTGTCTCAAACAAACAAACAAATGTGTGTGTGTGTGTGTGTGTGTGTATTTTCAGCTGTGTGAGGGGAGAGGCTTGGTGCCCTGTTCAAGGGTCAACTGTACTGCTTTTGGTAGTCACGGCTTCCTACAGACTGCTTATGGCCCATGCACATGGGGTCTTTGCCTTGAAGACAACTAATAAAAATAATCACAGAGACCAACTCCATCCTTACCTATCTATGTTCACTAATTTGATTAACTGGACATCATTATTTGACTCAGTTAGCCATATCAACTCATTCACATTTGGATGGGAACTGGGCTTTTGGGTTATTCTTTCTTGATTGTGTTAGAGACACAACTCATCTGGCTCCTACACATTGTTACACTTTTTCCCCCTTTTCTTTTTTTTTTTTGAGACAGAGTCTTGCCTTGTTGCTTGGGCTAGAGTGAGTGCCGTGGCGTCAGCCTAGCTCACAGCAACCTCAAACTCCTGGGCTCAAGTGATCCTTCTGCCTCAGCCTCCTGAGTAGCTGGGACTACAGGTACGAGCCACCATGCCTGGCTAATTTTTTTGTTTGTTTCTATTTTTAGTTGACTGGCTAATTTTTTTTTTCTTCTATTTTTACTAGAGACGGGGTCTCACTCTTGCTCAGGCTGGTCTTGAATTCCTGACCTCAAGTGATCCTCCCACCTCAGCCTCCCAGAGTGCTAGGACTACAGGCTGGAACCCCCATGCCTGGCCTTTCTCTCCCTTTTCTAATCAAATATAATTTTGATTTTGGTGTGTTTGTGAAGATATTTTATGTTCAGTATTAATACTGAATCTCTGACAACGACTTTATTGGAGATTCCTAGCATCCTTTGGCATGCTCCTGCAAAGAACTTGGTGTCTACTCACACTGTTCCTCTGTCATAAGCTCCGAGCCACTGTGCAGGCCACTGTGTCCAGGCTGGATTCTGGCTTCCTGAGAAATGGCAAATTTCTCAGGCAACAGCTAACTGTACTAGAGCCTCAGGTTGGTGAGAGGGCATTCCCAGAGTTCAAGGAAAGAACATCTGTGGCCATGGCAGCTGTTAATCTCCACTGCACCCGTTCACTTCAGCCATGAAATTTATTTGGGATTTCTCATCTGACTGGGCCTGTTCTTTGGAGACTAATCGATCACCGAATAGAATACGGTCACACGTAGTAAGAGTTTTTATTGACGACGTATTTTCTTTCATTTACATTTGTTTTTACTGTATTTGGTATTGAATTTCAACACTCTCTACCCTGGTTGCAGCTGCTCTAGAAAAGCTGTAAACAACATACCACTGTACTTTCCTGTACAAACTGCCTGTCAAAGTCAAAGCTGCTTATTCTCATCCCAGTAATTACCTTCTCAGTTTAGACTGAATGCAAGTGAAAATTTTCCTTTATCATAATATAATAAATAAAAGACATCAGTTAATTAGTAGTGCTGGTATATTTCTAAAATACTAAACAGACAAACAATAAACTGTGAACTTAATCACATGAGTTCTTATACAGTTTCAAGACAGGAAAATTAGAGCTCTCAGCTATAGTCATTTTAATAATCACATCGGATCTGCATTATTTATTAGTTATTACATGCTCAAGTGATTCAAGGTTGTACAATGCCTAAAATCATTCCAAAGCAAGCATACCTTTTGTTTTTTTAATTCTGACTGGATTACACAATGAATATATTTGTATTTAGTTAAATTGCTAAATTTATTTCACATATTCCATGAAAGAGACATTCTCTTGATTTCCAACCAGACTAACTTTCTTGATACATACCCTGATAAGGGAGCAATTTGTTAGCTCTTTTTGATGTAAAAGCTATGCAAGCCCTCGGCCAGATTCTCAGTGCTTTTTGTTCCCTGGCAAATCTCTAGTACCCTCAGAATTCTGGAAGACCCAGGAATTCTGGAAAGGGAAGTAGCTTGTAGAGGCACGAAAGACAGCAAGAATCTCCATGATTTTCTATTATCAGCTTTCCAATTTGGATGGCTTGCCCTTTTTCTGTTGCTGTCTGGTTACTCACCTTTCATTTTTAGATGTATTCTTGACAGTACGCTTCCGTTTACTTCTTCCCATCCCTAGTTCACATCTTAAATGTTTTCTGGATTTTGTGAAAAGCATGCAGCTTGAGGAATTTTGGTTGATTTGACTTTTTTTTTTTTGGTGGTGGTGGGGAGGTTTCAGAATTGACTAGAACCAGCTGAGAAGCAAGAAGCAACCCTTTTGAAATAGAGGACCCATGTGTTTGTTTAGTCTTGGAGCTTGGGTGACTTTTGGGGCAATTCTGGCATATTGTACAAAGAAAGAGAGTTCTTAAATATAATAGTTTTTTTGTTTGCATCAGCTAAAGAAATGCAGAAATAAGGATTGGTTACTTTTATTTGCTGCTAAATGAAAAGCAGGTTTGGCTTTATTCATGTCACTGTAAAAACTAAATAATAAAGTATTCACACCAAGCGTGAATATTTTTTTTTTTGCCAGCAAAAGTTAAAACATCAAAGAAACCTCTTTCAAATACTAACAAATTTACTTACAAACACCTATATTTATTATTTCATAAATAGGCGCAACAGGTTCCATAAAAAAAGATTAAATACAGACACAGTATGAAGAAACAATAATACAGAGCCGTATGTAAAGGTTATAATTTAGCTGTTTCCAATCTGTTTCTGCATCTAATAAAATACCAGGTAAGCATTTGGCAGTTTTATACATAAAAGGACTTAAATGACATTTACTAACCATTACACAAAAAGTGATACAAAAAAGCAATTTTTCTGCAGTACAAAATAAATGTGTTTGCACTTCCCTTAACACTAGTTTTATTTATTTTTCGTCTGATCAATGAGACAAAGCCAATTTGTTTTTAAATTAAAATCATTTGGGAATACTTTTTATTTTCAAATATTTTGAAAATATAGAACTATTAGTTGTTTTAAAAATGAAGTAAAAATATGAATGTTTGCCAATTTATCCCCTATTGTGAAATCAATAAACTGGAATGAGCCAGTTTCAAATTACAATTTAGCTACAAAAACATTCACATTTTATACTCTAGGAGAGTGTAACATAGATGCTATTTACAAACTTGCTATGACTGCTACATCAAGCCATTTAAAAAGTCTTTAGTAGTTTCATATAAACACCCATTATGAAAACCAATGGAAAATCCAGGACTTTTATCCGAGACATCTACAGTTGCTAAGGCAGTGACTAGAGCGCAGCACTTCACAGCAAAAAACCAACATAAAATCTGAATGGTCCAAATTTCCTTCAGGGAAGAAGAAAAACAATGTCCATAAAGGATTAAAAAAATAATAAAGAAGCATGACTATTTCTTCCAGAGTGGGTGACCCACAAGCTCAAATGGTCCTAAGTGCTTAGCAACTTGTATTTTCTAATAAAATGGGAACTGCCTTGACTGTACAAAGCAATCCATGGTGAAAAGACTTCCCTGAATTCCTCAGTGGAAAGAAAAGGTGTTCAGATTTTCAGGTAAGGTACAGTGCTTTGTCCCTCTGCATGCCCCTGTATGGAGAGAAAACAGACAAAATTCCTTGTTATGAGATGGCCTGAGCTACAGGTGACCATGGGGGAGGTACGGTTTTGAATTACTTGTGGTAGCCTGAGGGATGGACTTGTCCCCTGGAACAGTGCACAGTTAATTAACCTACATGTAAAGCGAGCAGTGATCTAAAGGCATTTACTTTTGGAGGGACTAGAGGACTGCTTAAAAATTTCTGGAGCGGTGTCTTCTGCCTGCATGAACCTGGAAACATTCCCCACCCATCGTGTTTTCGAAAGCAGGAAGAAAAGACGGATGGACAGGGCACGGCGTGCATGCTATGAGCGCTCTCCACCACCAGGTGGCGATGACCGGCCGCTTACCCACTACTGCAGTAGTCGTTATTCCAGTCCACCGGCTGTGGGGGAGGATTTCTGCACCCCGAACGCACATACTCCATTGCTTGGGTGACAACTTGTGCAGCTGTAGATGTAGGATTGATAATAGTCTGATAGTCGGGTTGAAGAGTAAATCCCTGAAAGGGAAAGCAAGTCCGCAAATAAGGATCAAAGTGCCTTTTTAAGAAGAAAAGCACCTAAATATTTATTCATTCTTTGCAAACACAGTAGGCCTCTTGCTTCTGTCTCTGCAAGGGCAAGCCTACAGAAAGGGCCCAGAAAACTTAAAACAAAGGTAGAAAAGAATTGCCCACAACCCCATTCTTCTTACCCCTCCCCTTCATTTAACCATGTATCAGAAAACCTTTAATTATACTCTTGAGCAGATAAATTGAATTGAGAAACAATTTAAAATATAGAGATGCCGACTCAATCAAAACAAAGGGAGAAAAGGGTCTAAACCCCTCAGAGTTTATGTTTTCTATAAAGCTAAGGATACATTAATAGTTAATCAGCAGAATATGCAACAGAATCTTTTTTGAAAGATTCAGGCAGCAGGTGGCTGAGTGTTTTATTAGACTACACCTATTCACATATTGTTCTCAAAACCCTTTTTCTTCATTCAATCACAAAGGGACCATCTGCTTCTTCTTTTATTTGTGTTTCTCTCTCAGCTAAAAATTTCGACCAAAGCTTTTTAACAGTTGTTGGACTAATACAGAGAAAGAGATTCAAAACAACTTGCGATTGGAAGACACGGAGAGAGAAAAGTGAAAGACAAAGCAAATATTTTTTAATTGAAAAATCTATTAACTAGTAAACAATAATCAGACTTCGGGAAGATTCTTTTAATACACTAGCATGGTGAAGTGTTGACTTTTAATCCTAGCAAAGCTATTAAAAATTCAAGGACAGAATCTCTGAAGTATACAGCTATATCTGGTAAACAAAAAGCATTATACACTAAGATTTATTTTTAGCTTCTCTGGTGAATTCAAGAGCAGCATAAGCAAGCTTTGCTGGAAATGACCGAAAAAGCAACTTAATTAACCTCATGGTTGTCTCTGTAGCAGAGTCTATCCATGGTTTGTAACCACTAAGAAATCAAGAGATTTTGAAATGAACCATTCTTTGTTTACTTACAGAAAGCTTCTGAAGGCATAATATTGTTGAAGTTTTACTTTTAAAAACTCGGAAAGATGATCAGAGGATTGATTTTTAACTGAGAGTATTTCCTTAGACATTTATGTATCTTTGGTTGTCCTTATGTAAAGACTCAAAGATGCCTGTTATTAAATGTTCTTAATTCTCAATATTGGCTTTAAGATATTAATTTATTTTCCATTCAAATGATAAAGACTGCAAGCCAATGTCCCCACCAACTCCCACCCAATCTCTGAACAATTGTAAACAAATCATTGACAAATGGAGAACTCAGCCAGACTGGTTATCTGACCTCACACAGACCACAAGAAATAGAACGTTTCCTAAATGACCAACTGGCTTGTGGGAAATAGGTTTGTCTATGTACACGCCACCAGCAGCTCAAGCTGAAAGCATCTTCCAGAATGGGAAGGTCACAGTAAGAGACACAGCTGGCTGTTTGGGTCTCCACTTCTTTCCAGGCTGAATTCTTCTTTCTCCAGACCATCCCAGATCTCCAACACGTAGAGTCTCACTGGCTTCAGTGAAATGCTTTTATGGGGCTTATTGTTCAGCGTTCTTACTTTCTTTCCCTAGGGAGTGTGACTCTGGGCAAAGAGCAGGAGAAAGCTCTGGGAGGAGCCTTGTCTGGGCTCCTTTGACCACATCGCAAAGGCTGCTGGAAGGACTCTGGGGTCAGAGTGTTTCAAGTGCTTACTGGATATTTTCAGGGCCCAGCCCATAGTAGTGGCTCAATAAATCAGGTTTTTCAGTAAGTAAAGTTTAGTACAAATTGTTCGATGCTACTATTGGAAAGTCATGGGGGTATATAAATGTGTAAATGCCAGGGCTTTCCTATCTTTTTAATGTCAAGTTCTCCACATTGGATTTTTACACGATTGATAAAATGTAACCTAAAAGTAAACAAGTCTCAAGAAAAGAGTAGTTGAAAATATCTTGACTTAGTTGAAGGTATGGAAACATATGAGAAAGCAAAACAAAACCAAAAACACAAACACAGGCAAACAAAAAATCCAACCACCACCCCAAAAAGCCCATCTCCCCTCCCCCCCTTCCCCACTCAAACAAAAGAAACCACCATAGCTTTTTTTCCTATCCAATGAAAATAGTTCCTCAGGTGGGTTAGAGAATCATTAGAAAAAATTATGTTTTAAGTTATTAGTTTAAGATTAAATGGGTGACTTCAGTTTACAAAACCAAAATTACGTGTTATGTGCAAAGTTCAAAGACTTAGAATTCAGGTAACTTCAATGTGTAAATTTAAGATCACTAATATTGAAACAACCAAGGACCAAGAAAAATACAAGCAAAGCCTGAAGTAACATTACTTAATATTATTTTACTTTCTTTTAATTTAGAAAATGAAACATTCTTCTGAACACTCTACAAAGAGATGCTGAGGTCAAACTTAGAGCTAAGTACATATTTATCACTGATGTAAACATGAAATAACAATGATGATATAAATTTTTTGAAAAATGTTTGCTTAGCAGTCTAATTAAACAAGACTGAATATTTTGCATTTTAATGCTCAGGAGAAAAATCACCAACTGTTTTGTAGCATGCCTGGAATTTTAAATTTCATTTTCTGGTGCCAGATTGAAATAAAAATAGGAAACATGATAAAGATTAATTTGATGTCAGAAGGGACATTTGCTCTTTAATTAGATTTCTGTAGCCTTAGCAGTTTTCTTGTGCCACCATAGCAAGTCCGAAAAAGCCTGCAGCACATTCAAACAGTGATCCTCATATCCACACTTTACTGGGAACTAATTTCATTTCCTGCCTGTCTGGAGAGGTATTTTCAACAGGCATCAATGTTTTTGTCTTCACAACTGATTTATTCATCAATCTCAATGTGATTTTTTTAAACCTTTAAATTACACCCAAATCCTAAAGCAGCTGTTTATTACACAAGGAAATTGAAAATCTGTCTCTGTGATATCATACAAAGATTTTTTCTTAAGGTTATAAAGGAAGTTGACAGATATTAATGATTTTTTTTTCTCTTGACCTCATTCGACAATGTAGTGAGCAGAAAAAAATGGAAGAAAACTGGACAAAAAATAAAATAAAATAACAGGTCCATGGGTTCAATGTATAAAATATTATTCTAGAAAAAAATGAAACCATTATTTCTGGTGGACTATACAATCATTTTTGTAGGATACATTCATTTTCAACAGGATAATAAAATAGCTAAAATAATGCTGAAATACGAGACATTATTTTTAAAATGCGGTAACTGTTAACTTCTTTTTCTCTCTCTCTCTTTCGGTGTTTGAATATGTGAAAATGGCCCCCATGGGAGGCAGTAAACATCTAGGAGAAAGGTAGTTCGGATGATGAATCAGACAGGTCAACTTTCATCCACAACTTGGGTCCACTGCTAAGGGTTAAGGCCTAACTGATGACTTGGATCATGGCCCCAGCAGTCTGTTGTGACTGCAGTAAATGAAATGACTCCAGGAGTGATGGACTCCCCTTTTGATCCTGATTTTAGGATTACCAACTTACCGGGGCTTCCAATCCCCTTCACCTGCAGGCTCCTACTCCAATTACCTGCCCATGACGCTGAACTTACCCCACCTCAGTCTCTATTCAACTGCTTCCCACAGGCCTCCTTCCCAACTCCTGGACAAGCCCAGAGCCCCCTTTCCTGGCTGCTGGTCTCTGCAGGAATGATCCCCCATGCCCTCCCCACTTCCAGTCTCTAAAGGGTGCCTCCTCTTCTCATCCTGCAGGCCTTTGTGCCAGCCCTGGAGAGGGCCTTCCTTGTTCATCCTAGCTGAAGGCTCTGCCCTTCCTCCATGCACTTCGCAATCAGTCTTCCAGTTTTATTTTTTTTCATGAGATACTCATTATGTGTTCATCTTCTTACCACTACCACCCCTGCCCCTCAACTCCATGGGGGCAGGAGTCTCATTATCTGTTCTCATTTATCACTCAATTTCCAGAGTCTAGACAGTGTCTGGCACATGTTAGGGGCTCAATTAATGTTTTGTGAATCAATTAAATTTTTAAAAACTTCCAAGGAATTGAGATTCTATAACCTAATCCATAATTCCTTCTAAGAGTTCAACACTTTCACTACTCACTTGTTTCTTTATCTGTTTAATACTCAACAATTATTTTAACTACTTACCATGATCAAGGCATTGTTAAAGTGATTTTAGTTAAAACTGCCCATGTAGCTATTTACTCTCCATTTTGGGTTCATGCCATTTCTTCTTCTGTTAGTAATGTAAATTGAAATCAGGTCCTACCATCTCAGTAAGAACACGTTTTGACATAAACTAATAGAACTAACTTAAAGACTGAATAACTTGTCCAATAATCTATTCTGTTTATTCCTATTCAGTTAAGACTCTCTATGGAGAGACAAATCTCTTGAATTTGTACATGTGGCCTTATGTAATTCTGAAATATTAGAAAACTATTCAAGATAACAGCCAGCTCATCCGAGGTGTGAGTGTTAGAATAAATAGAAAAAGGAACCATCTCTGAGTGGATACATCAGAAAGCTCTCCCCTCTGAACAGAGCTCTAACTCTCAGCTCTGTGAGGGGACTGAACTCTTGGAATTATTTCCTCCAGGAAGAAACAGCCCCCAACTACAGCTCTGTGAGCAAACTATGGGTTCTTAGCTGGGCAGCGCCCTTAAGCAGCGGTCAACCCACCCAACCAAAGGCGGTGTCCCTCAAGCTATTAATTCTTCAAGCAAACACTATTGGTACATTAAAATGTAAGCACATCCAAGAATGCCCCTTTTATTATGAATGCTGTCTGATAAGAAGAGTGGAAATCTGGCCCCTAAATATGACCTTGTCACACGCCTCTCTAGACGAGGTGGGCTGGTGGCTCTCACTAGAGTCTTCTTCCCCAGTGAGTCCACAATTGGTCTGTTGAATTCAGGTGAGAAAGTCTTCATAGCTTTATCAATATCCTTGGCTTAGGGACCATGGAAGAGTTCATTAAGGAGATGAATCCCTTTTCTCTCTGTAATAATTTGATTTTAGAACTGACCAGGATTTAAAATTCCTCCAGATTCTTAGGAGAAACAGGGTTTCTAATATGAAACAGTCTATAGTCAAGAATGATTGAGAGTGAGAGGCAGCAAGCCTAGCATTTAAGAATCCAGCCTCTGGTTTCTGAACAGATCTGGGTGGCAATTCTAGCTCTGACCTTATGAACATATTACTGAACTCTTGCAAGCCTCAGTTTCTCCATTTGTAAAATGAAGATAATGCCAGTACCTGCGCTATATGTTTTATGAGAATTAATAATGAAGTAATGTATTAAAGCATTGAGATTATTATTGTTAGCTCTCAGAAATCCTGTCTACAATAATAATGAATTTGGGACTACATACATTTAATTTCTCTTTCTGCCTTCCTCCCCCTTCTCACGGTCCAACTATAGACTCGAATTCCACAGAGAGCTAGATATCAGTTCTATAGGAAGGCTATGTTTGCCTTATTTACTTATAGCTCTGAGAATAATAGAGTGATTGGATTATAAAAGTGATAGCTGAATTTAATGTGGTTTGTAGTTTTTACCTTTATTTTTTAAAATAAGTTTTTAGGATTTTTGGAGGCTTTAGGGTCAATTTCACTTATATCATTTTCTTCCAGTTTTCAGATTTAAAAAAAACACCAAAATCCAAAGGAAAATTTGATTTCAAAGAAAAGTTAAGCTAGGATTGCACACAAATGGTTTCAATAATCAGGGAGTGGGCAGAGAGGCTTCCAAACCTCCTGTGTTTTCCAATTTATGCAGAAGCCAGATACCCATTTTAAAATAAAATTCTGGTTAAAATGTTCAGGTCTTAGGACTTTCAGGGTTCCACCAAATTTGGTATCGGACCTGATTTCATTTGGCAGCATTTATTGGACTCGACATGCATACCAGTCAAGACTTTCTCATTTCCAAACAATATTTTTTAAAATAATTATAGAATTCTCTATTCCAAAAAGATCTTTGGCAGCAGTTGGCATCTTAAAATAACAAATGTACTTTACTCTAGAAACAGAAAACAAGAAGGGTGATTAGAAATGTGAAGCAAAATGGATACGATGGAAAAGAAACTAGTGATTATGAAAAGCAGCAACTATACGTTGCTGTGATGGTGTCATGCCGCATAAACTCACCACCCTAAGTTACATTTTTCAGAAAGCTGATATGTGTTGAGTATCCTGAGTTCTCTCTCTGTCTCCACTTAAGTAGAAGAATAGAAAACACATACTCCGCATCCTTTGCTGAACAGGCTTCCCGACCCCAGCCCTTGGGAAGAGAGGGCTACTTCTACACCCGAGCCGCAGGACTTACTTGCTGCATGGTGGGAGAGTGTAAGGCCGCCTGGACCTGCATGGGGAGCTGGTTCCCGAGGGGCTGCTGCATGGCGAGAGGCTGGTGCTGCTGCATGTTGAGATGCTGGTGAAGAGGTGGGCTGATCTGGAGCGGGGGTGGGGGGGACACGGCCATGTTGGCTATAGAGACAGTCACTGGCATTTGGTTATTCGGCTTGGGGGCTATGTTCCTGGGGAGGCTAGGATGCATGGCGGTTAGGTGAGGATTCATTCCCGGTTGTTGGTGATAGTGGGAACTTAGGTACAGAGCCGAGTGGGCCTGGCTGGGCCCATGGAACACGGACGGCTTTGAAGTGATCAGCTGAGGAGGTTGCGATGTCTTAACATCCACAGGTTCACTGTAGCTCTGTTGAGGAAACAGACAAGGGCCGAGTTAAGAGCCTGATAGATGAAGTACTGGGCGCTTCGTGAGTTTACTCATAAACTTTCACTTGAGTCAACACCCGTTACTGTTCTTTTTGTTTGCTTTTAGAGACAGGGTCTCCCTCTGTGGCCCAGGCTGGAGTGCAGTGTCCCAGTCATAGCTCACTGTAACCTCCAACTCCTGGGAGCAATACTCCCACTCCAAAGTAGCTGGGACTACAGACTTGCGCCACCACTTCTGGCTAATTTATTTTTATTTTTTATTTGTAGAAATGGGGTTTCGCTATGTTGCCCAGACTGTTCTCCAACTCTTGGCCTCAAGCCATCCTCCCACCTCAGCCTCCCAAGTGCTGGGATGACAGACGTGAGCCATGGTGCCTGGCTGCCATTACTGTTCTTCACTCTCTTATCTGAAAATTCCTCCACCATTACTTGTAACATGACTTATACAAGACTGAGCTGCTTCTGGGTCTCCTTTATCAACTCTAAAGCAATCTACAATGATGTCTTGTTCCTTTGCCTAAATGTTAAATTCTAACTTGGTGACTTTTCTTATCATCCCAACCAAGATGGGGGTGGGAAGGACAGGCCGTGGATGCCCTAACGGGAAATACACGTGTAGCTCACTTGGAAAGTAATTCAGCTCTGGAGCTCCTGTAAGGACCCATCATGTTTACTTTTTTTATTTTTCCTTTTTATATTCTCAAAGAGCCTAAGCCTAGATACTTTCACAAAGAAAATAAAGCTGGTTGATGGAAATGGATATGGAAGAAAAGAATTCTAAAATACCTTCCTGAAGTCATATAAAACTATATTAATATGCTCTTCAAAGTAACCACAGAACTCATCTTGATTTTTTAAATGAAGTTGGTGATGAATTGTCTCTCATAATGAAGTGGATAAAAATAATCTCTCTTAGAAATGTTAGAGTCCATCATGAATTAATATAATTTTGTCTTAATTTTTTCCACACTTTCATATGGTCATTTCCTAATAATCTTTTAGTCGACTTAAAAACTAGACACTTCAGTGGAAACAGAAAAGAATCAAGCGTTCGCCCTGAGGCATTTCCTCTTGGGCAGGGATCTACCTCCAACTTTTGCTGAGAAGAAGAGACTGACACAGCAAACCGTGGAAAGTAGAACCAATAGGAGAAAAAAGAAAAAATGCCAACATGGCCTTCGGGAGAAAAAAGTCACTTTGTCGAAACCAGGTCTTCAGGCTACATATATGAGGATATACTGTGACCTCGATGTCATGCTTATTCAATTCTCAAGTCACAGCGAGTTTCTTGCTCTCTGCACAGCGCAGTGCGGCCCCTCCTGGCTGTCCCCGCGCACCGCATGCAGCCACCCACGGGCACGTGGGGAAACTCAAGCCAGGCAGCTTCATATCAAAGTGAGCCTACAATACTGTTAATCAGACAACTAATTTGTCCCCAATAATGTAGGAAATTTTAACGAAAATCACAATGAGAACGATGCTACACATCTTCGCTGACTTCCCGGGCGACAGGCGGTGGGAGGACTGTTAGTCCCACATTCTATCTTTATAGAAAGGACACATCTGGCACCTATAAAAATACATCAAGCTCTGGAAATGCAGGGTCTGGGAGCCCCTGACTACTGCATACAGAGTATATAGTAAGGTGTACCCAAAGAATCTAAGCCCCTCTAAAGAGTCTTCTCATTTAGATATTTGTCTCTGTGTCAAAGTCGATGGAGCCTTCTGAAATGGGCGTGAGTGTTTAGACTCCCTGTCTTGTGTATTAACATTAAAAGTGTCAAAATTGTTCCCCCAAAAAATTTTAAAAGGAGGCATTAGATCAAAGAAGTTTTATTATAGTTCCTAAAAGGTGCTTTCAATGAAAAAAACAAAACAAGTTTTAAGTAGATTTTTTTTTGGCTTTCATTTTAAAATTCTTATTGTTGTGCAAATTAGTTAACAATTCAAGGAAAAGGTCAAACGGGTTAAGACAGGCTGTGTAAACAGTGACCACTTCTATAACAGAAAAACATGTACTGCAAATGATATGCCTCAAAAATTATTCCATATATGCCAAGAAGATAATGTGTTAAACCCGTGAGTTTAAGTAATCTGGAAAAGTATTTTTGTTCTGTTTGAATTCCCTCTTTTTTAAGCCTATTGCAGAAGGGCTAGTTTCATATTTAGTCACAGACTATGTCAACTTCATACTGGAAAGAATTATATCTATAGAAATTAATACATGTCGGTGCATCTTTATTTTTTGCTTTATAGTTGTTTTTAATTTAAAAAGAATAAAAATCACTCACATTTCCCATATGATCAAAACTATGAAATATATGTGCTTGTGAAAATGTTTTCATTTTTTATTTCTCTATTAGTAATACGTCTGTCTTACTACTAATGAGGTGATTCTGGGCCACAGAAATAAAAATGTCAAATTCAAAATAAACAATGAATCCAATTCCCCTGAATTTTACTTTTTAAATAATAGCATGTGGCTCACCAACCAGAGAGATGATAGAATGATAGATGCATGCAGAGATGGAGATAGAGCCATACAGATTTATAGAAATCAACAGATAACAACCTAATTTAAGATACTTTATTGCCAACCTGGTAAAGTGCTCTGTTCTCATGGATAATTAGACAGAAAACATTATCTTTATCCAGTCATTTATTTGTTATTTATCTCCTCCATATCAAAGCATGCAAAGACTAGTCTTCCTAAACTTATTTTGAAAGAGTAGTAACTTTTAATCATAGAAGGACTATTGGCAAACTCAGATTAAATAGGTTTCCAAACATAATGATTCAGACAACACTTGAAACATGATTTTTAACAAGGAGGGAGGAGGAATTTTGGGAAGTTACATTTTTTTCTCTTTCTAAATTGCTGAACGCGACAAGATAAGTAAGGTGTCTAGCCATGTGCCTACAAACAGCAGGCACTCCAGTGAGTTCTCCCCCAGTGTTCTCTTTTCACAAAGATGTCCTAAATCCTCCAAGAGGGGATCTTTTTTATGAGGGACTTTAATTTCTATAGCCCATGCATGTAGCACAGTACAAAGTACACAGAAAACACAAACATGCTTGTTGAATGAGTGAATGGCTATTCCTGAGCATTGCTCCGTGCAATCGCTGCTGTCCCTGCTGAGACCTCTTGACAAGACACACCATTCCTCTTCCAGTGGTGTGAGGAAGGATCTGAAGGCTTGGAAAATCCACAGAATATCAGATTGACCTTCCTCACTCTCTCCTCTGCTCTCAGGATGGACCATACCCTTCCTGAAGCGCTGAGAAATTACAGGCCTTCATTCTGTCCTTTGGTTGGGTACAGTGTGCCTGATGGCTCACTGCTCTTGGCAGGATGGTGGCAGCAGGGGAGCTGACTCTGTTCCACCCATCTTTGGAGAATCTGTACCTTTATGTAAAGGTCCACACATTTAGATGGGGAAAAACCTGCTTCTAGTTTCACTTCTGATTAATTATTAATCAGACTAATACAATAGACCATCTATTAATTATGGAGTTATTTTATTGTTCTGGAAGACAGGTAGAATAAGTTCATTTTCAATAGCAAGCTACCATGAATTCATAGTCGGATTAAATGGAAATATGAAGAAATCATAAATTAATGTACTCTCTGTCATTTTCTTTCAATTTATCTGTGAAAGCAAGGCTACAATTTTGCTTTATACTATATATGAAGATCTCTATGCCTACCATTCAGAAAGTAGAACTATTTCTCATACATACTAAATAATTCACATTTGATTCTAATTTCAAACACATTAACAGCTTTTATTTAGTGATGACTATCTTGTGTTGGTCACCTGACAAACGTGATTTTACCAGTGTATATACAACTGAAAAGCAACCTTAGAATCTGGCATGTTCAGGGGAGGAGTGTGCTCTTGCTGTTAGTTTCTGAGTATGTTCTCTTTCCTACCTGCTTTTTGACCATAGCTTCTGAAAGATGTTTGCTACAAGCACAAAAGGGCATTACTGGCCATAGAGATCTTTTGGGTCTTAGCTGAAGAGGCTTTCTCTGACATATGCAAAATGTACAAAGGACACAACTCTGTAAGACTTAAGATACTTCTTATTAACCAAGATGTTGGTTATCCAAGATGGCTGCAATCCCATTTACTTTGTATAATGAAGATAATGCTGCACAGCGTATTAATTCCCCCACTCTGGGATGACATGTGCTATAAAAATGAAAGATCGACAAAGCAATTGTTATTTAAAATAGCAAAGTATAAACACAAGACATAAAACTCAGTGGAAGCAACAATATAGGAGCTGCTGAACCAAATCAAATTAATAGTCCGTCTAATTTGATTCTTGTTTTCAGCACTGACCGATACTTGATGCATTGGAAATTAAACAAAATTTATGCACCTACTCAATTGTGCATTGTTACTTCTGGAAGGAAAATTCTTCCTGGTCCATGCAGGTGATTAACTTATACCCTGAAGCATGAGATTTTATTATCTTTAAATCACAATCTGGGTTTACAGAGCTGCAAATTTTATGTTAACAGTCATAAAATGATCCATCCCATTTGCAAATTCAGCCTCAGTATTTGTCTCAATAGCTCTCACGGCAGAAATTCTCTAAGTTTACCTCATCCTGTAAAAAAAATCATTTCTTTTATTTGTTTTGAATTCACTCTCCTTTAATTGAACTCAACACTGTGTTTCTTTATTACTGATCATGGCAAAAGAGAATTTGCTTAATTTGATTCAATACTGTCCTGTTTTGTACATTAAAAAAAAAGTTTTCATTATCCTTTATAAGTTTTGGTACTTAATGAACTACTCAAGGTAGAAACAAAATGTCATATTTGATGTGTGACTTTAAAGTCATGAATCTGATTGCTTTTAACAAACCAACCAAATGCCATCTCCTTCCAGGTTGGCACTTCTGGGAAGCTGTACACTTATTTCAATAATGCTGCTTTTACTTGGGATATTTAGGAAATTCCCTACTGGAATTCTCTTTAGAGCCAGTGGGACACTGTTTTACATATCCTCAGACAACTCTTTGTCTTTTGATGGTGAGTTTGATTTTTGGAAACAGCTAATAGTCACTGAAAGCCAAGTCTGTGGGTTATATCTGGGTGATGTTAGGGGAAAAGAATGAGGTGTGAAAACAATGTAACAAGATTGATTTTCTAATGTGGCTCATAAACTTTTCCTGACTGCAGTTCTAAAAGAGGAGTTTCAAAAATTTTTTGAACTCTGGGAGCAATAATAAAATAAGTTTGTAGCCTCCCAAGGTAACTACTTTGAATGCAACACTCATTTTGGGAATATAAATTCTGTTCTATGTGGTAAGATGAAACTAGTTCCATTGCTTTAAAGTTATACATTGTTTTCAGCATAATAATTTAGATCCATGTCTAGAAATTCCTGAGTCTATGGAAAAACCATATTTCCTTAAGCTTTATTTAATAGCTCAACCCCATATGACCTTCAATAATGTGTAAAACTGCTTAAGCCAGGAAGCCCCAGCCTTCATGATAGCATATATTCTTGGCCCTCATTGCAAGGTTCATAAAGACCATTTCAATTAAGAAAGTTTGTATCTAGATCATTTCTTATTTTTATAAAGGTACGTAGCTATGAAGCAAATTTTGCTTATTTTTATTGTCACTTCTAAAATTTCTTTATATTAAAGTAGCTTTGCAGACAAATCAAAAATATGATCCTGCTAAATTTTCAGTGATACACAAATCTTTTCTTACTTCTTTGCCCACCTACAATCATACTAAAACTGAAATTAATAATAATATCTTATATTTATTAAGTGCTTCCTATGTTCAAGATTCTATACCATGCAGTTTCTTTTTAAAAATTTTTAATTTTAAAAATTTTATTTATTGTGGTAAGGACACTTAACATAAGATCTATCCTCTTAACGAATTTTTAAGTGTACAATACGGTATTATCAAATCTAGGTCCAGTGTTGCACAGATCTCTAGAGCTAATGCATCTTGCTTGACTAAAACTTCATACCTATTGACCAGCAACTCCTCATTCCCCCTCCTCCAGCCTCTGGCAACCACCATTCCACTCTTTGATTCTGCGTGTTTCACTATTTTAGATACTCCTATAAGTGGAATCAGGCAGTACTTGTCTTTCTGTGACTGACTTATTTCATTTAGCATAATGTCCTTAAATGAACCATGTAATTTATATAGATTTTCTTAATTTATCCTCATGGAAACCCTATAATGTAGCTCCTATTGTCTTCTCTGTTTAACACTTGAATAAACTGGGACTTAGGATATCTAAGTAACTGTATGAAGACACGCAGTTAGGAAGTGGGAAACCTTGATTTGAACCCAGATCCATCCACGTCCAGTGACTGCAGACTTTTCAGCCCTCTGAGTACTCTCCCAGTATGGCAGTAGTGGCACTTTTAGAGGTCTTCAAACAGGCTTCCCTTGATTCCTTATGAGGTTGAAGATACCTTAGAGACCTTCTCCAATCCTTACTTATAACTTTTGCTTCTGCTTTTAAACTTCCCTATGGAAAGAAGTTGTTTATTCCAATAATCTGAGAGTTTGGTCATGCTCCCTGTACGGATGAAATTCCTCTAAATTGAAATGACATCTATTTTCTTGTTTTATAATCAGAGGAAACAGAGCATGAGTAATCACTATGCTATGTCTAATGCCATTGTGGACCTGGACATCTCTAAGTCTTTGTTTTCTGGGTTTAATAATATCGCATCCTCTCTTCTCTGCTACTGCCTTCTAACTTGTTATCTTTCAACTGCTTTTATGACTTTTTCCAATTTTCTCCTTTAAATGAAAGAGCCTAAAATTGAATAAAGTATTCTGAGTTCTGACCAGTGCTGTGGGCCACCCTCTGTGCTCCTACTGATGGGTCCTGCAATTCTGATGTGCAGGGAGTGGCCAGTGCTTGGCAGTTCTGTCACTGGCTCCACGTGACTGGGTGAAGCACCCACCTGGCTGGAAAGGCATGGCACAGAGCAGTGCTGTCCTAACTTCTACAGACCCAGATTCCTCTGAAGGTCTCTGGGTAGCACCTGGTGGTGGTGAGGGTGGCTGAGAGCGGGCAGAATTCTGGACTTCAGCTTCATTTAAGCCAGGGCAGTACTCTTAACTGTTTAATGTGTAAGAGTTGGCATGAGATTTAAGTGGAAATAATAAGAGGTCCCAGTTCCAAAGATAAAAAATATTCGACAATCCCTTAGCGTGGAGAAAAGCCTACAAGCTCCAGAACAAGATGGGGAGGAGTTTGAGTTCTCACCCTGCTACCACCAGCCTCTCCCCACTCCGGGCAAGCCAGTTAATCTCTCTGCCTAGAGACTGCCTAGAAAATGGGGCCAAACCCTACTGCGCAGGGCTGTTGCGAGGATGAGTAGGAAGAGATGTAAAATGCCCAGCACAGTCTGTGGCACACAGAAGATACTCCATAGCAGGGTGTCATTTGTATTCGTGTAATTATTGGAAAAAATCCAATATCCTGCTGAGAATGTGCCAACATTGTCATTTTGAAGTACAAAGATTAGAATATTCATTTACTAGGATTGAGCTTTTTTATTTTTTGGTAGGGTTCAATTTGACTCAAGCCTGGAGTCATGTTAAGTAACATGCTGGATTAGATGGCTTACAGTACCTTTAAACTACAGAAGTAATCACTGAAAGGGGAGGAGCATTGTTAACCCTGTGACTCGGTTTCACAGGTAGTCAATGGTCAACCGGCTGTTTCCATTTTGATTATGTTCTGTAAGCAGCAGCTAATTTTTAGAGTCCTGTTTTGAACCTTTTGAGTGTCATGAAAGATTCCATTTGGATCTGTCGTATTCATATTTGTCTGTCAGTGCCTAGTCCTGGGCCTGGCGTGGAAGAGGCATCCTGCAGGCCTGTGCTGGGTGTGGAGGGTGGCCTAGCAAGAAGTGGCAGACTATGATGTGGCCACGAATTAGCAAGACCTATTGGCCTAGGATTTCAAAGCCTCATTGGGTGAAATGAATGCCTTGCAAAGAAAATATGTACTAAAATGTGTAGCTCTGGAGGAGTAAGCCAAAGTTGCTAGCAAGAAGTGAGGAAAATGGGCTCTGGCTAACACAGTTTTTCATGAACAACAATGACCTTACAAGAGAGAATGTCAACACTCTGCCTGGATGCTGGGGAAGTGGGCATTTTAGGGATGCAGGAGAGCACCCTGGTGGGACCCATGAGCAGTATGGCCCAGCAGAAAGCCTGGGAACAGTGCAGGTCAACATCTTCATTGGCTATCCGTGTGACCTCTTTTTCCTGTTCTGTGAAATGTGGATAACCAAGCCTACTTCAAGGGATAAGGCACTGAGGGGACTGACGTACGTAAAATGATATTTTAAAAATATAAATGCCATCAGGCCATCCCCTACTGAAACCCATCCAGTGGCTTCCCTTTGTCCTGGGAATAACCCCAGCTCCTTTTGACATCCTGCAAAGTCCTCAGGATCTTCCTCCTGCCCCTCTTCCTAGCTGCATCCCAACCACACTCCCTCTGTTCACTCAGCTCTGGCCACACTGACCTCCTCTCAATTCAAGGGGACATTTTTGCCACCCTGTGTCATTGCACTTGCTGTGGCTCTCTGGGTCCTCAAGCTCCTGTCTTCCTTGGACCCCCAGCTCCAATGTCACCTCTTCAAAGAGGTCTTTGCAGAGCACCTTAGCAGAGCCCTTATTTCCTTTGTACGCTTGGATTCTCAAGGATATTGGTCATTTATTAGTTCATGTTTTCACTATTGGTTCTCTTGGCTAAAGAGAAATTTCTTTGAGTCTAGGGAACGGGGTTGCCTGTTCTCCACTGCACGCTCTAAGCCAGGCACAGTGTGTGCCGCAGAGCACATGCCAAGGAAAACTGGTGGAATGAATATGTGAATGAGTGAACAGAAAAAATATAGAGCTTTGCTGGTACTTGGTAGTTCCCTGGAATTGTAACTATGAATTATATCATGTACCATTTTCTGTTTGCTCCTTTAGCTCTTTCAGAATAGGGAAATAATTTATAATATAGTAAAAAAATTATAATGCAGAAAAAATATATTTAAATATGAATGGTTATTATTTGACTTGTCATAATCAAAATGGAAAAGAATGAGCTTTTTATATATGTTACCATATGCTATGGGAAGGTAGGCTGGAAAATTTTCTGTAGGTGCCTAGAAAGTTACATTGCAAATATTCACTCTCATACAACACCAGAGGGTCATTTTTCTAACCTGGAGAGGGTGTTTGTAACTTTCCTTCAATTTGTATACACACAATAGATAGCTGTACATAAATAGATATTCAACAGCTCCAGCAAAATTCCTACTGCCAAAGAGAAGAAAAATGTCAGAGTAAGCTGTAAAAAAAGTGCTTGGTTTTTTAAATGTAGAAATGGCAATTCGCAGCATTTACACAAATTGCCTTATACTGCGGGTTGCAACTCTGAGACTGAATAGTAAAAAAAAGTTGCAGCTAAGAGCAAATCTGAGGACACTTGTTTTGAAAGCGAAGGCTTAGTCAGTATTATAGCATTCTGGCAATCAGCACACAATTAGCTGGAGTGCTTTGTATTAGGATTGAGACTTCATGTATTGGTTTTCTTCTATGTAAAATGCTCTGATTAAAACCCTATTTAAAATGTTCAAAAAGGATTTCATCTTGGATGAAATGAGGAGAATTCACTTTTTAAAAGACTCTCTTACATTTTTGGCATAGTAATCTGTGACAATATCAACATGACTAATCCAATGGCTGGATGGATCTGACATTTTGTACTTTATTTTTTTTGTTATAATTTTACAGACACTCTGTGAATTCTATACATAGATAGAAATGTGGGATGGTATCAGCAGAAAATATAAATAGCTTCAAAAGGAGTTAAATAAATTAGAAAGCATGAGGTCTGCAGTGAGATAATACAAAAGAGCTAGAAATTTTAAGGCAAATCATATATAATAACTTTTCCCACAATGTCACACTCAGAAGTGGAACATAAAGTTGTGTTAGACTCATGGTGCACTGAAATGCCTTACACATTTGTTTTTTGAGCTTTTTTCTTTTCTGTGTCAGTATGCTTAGTACATACTTTCCTCAATAAAAAACTAATTTATATAATTATTTTAGAGTTGTTAGAATGGGACTAGATATTTGTGAATAAAAAAAGAAAGTGAGTGCGTGCGCTGAAGTCCAGAGCCCTGGGCCACAGTTAATAAACTAGCAGCCACATCTGGACGTAAGATGACACAGTGTCTAGTGCCTGTAGCCTCAGCCCCCCTCTCCGAGTTACCTTCCTGAGAATTCTAAAGGCAAATTGTATCTTTAATAACATAAGACCAAACGGAGTCAACTCTTGAGTATTTATAATAGGAAGGACAAATGTTTAAGATATTCTAAAGCACAACATATTTAAGTGGTGTTTTTATTTTCAAACGAAATTATGTGAATTTTTTTTTTCCTGACCAGCTTACCTCTTAATGATGCTGTAATAAGTCTAGAACTTCAAACTGTTGGCATCTCCACAGTAAAGGCCAAAGGGATGGGGGTGGGAGAGGCCATTTAAGAGTGGGATGCGTGGAAGACAGAAAGTTGTCAGGGCATTAGGAATGTGCTGTGACTGATTCACAGAACCCATAATCCACAGGTGGACAATATTTTACAAAAGGCCCAGAGGATGCTGCTCTGGTCTTTTGAGGATGAAAAAAATATTTCCATAACATATAGCTTTCTTTAGGATTTACTTTTTTCTTTCAACAAAGAAGATTGTGTAAAAATGCTAAAGTGATCTTTTATGCCTGTAAATGACTATCAAAATCTGCACCGAGATGGCCACATCCGTCACAATACCACACAATTGCACGTTACCTTGGATACGAGGCTGGCTCTGTATGCTGCTAGTTGCTTCAGGTACTCTTTCTTTGCAGCCTCCGTTTTCTTTTTATAGACCTGTAACAACAGTAATAAGTCTTAAATTATAAAGTGCATCTGCTTTTGTTTTCAGAGACGTACAATACAGAATGGTAATTGCACACACACACACACACACACCTGTAGTTATATAATATAATAATATATATATCTCCAAAGATTGTATTTTCTTACTAAAACAGGTTTAAGAAATATGGCAATAGACTAGATAAGAAGATTAACAATAGTAAAATTTTACATTTTGCATAAAGCATATGAAAGGATTTATCTGGGTTACTTTGAGCATGGAGGTAGTTGGCTTAGAAAGATACTATTGATGAAGGTTCCTAGGGAAACCACATGAGTAAATAAGACATTCATATTTATATAAAGGGCAGATAATTCCACTGTGCATTCATATCCTAGCATATATGGTTCCATGCTAAATACAAAAACAAAGAATTCAAAGATAACAAATCATATTTAATAAGCAAATCAAAGGAAATGCAGCGGAATTTGCACTATTGTAATGGATTTCATAACTATTTCAAGATTTTCAGTTGTGAAGTCCTGTTTTCAAAGACTCAGGAAATGGGGATGGCAGTCGAGGCCACATCTGGGAGTGGAATGGGGACCTGCATGGCTGAGGACAGCACGTGTGCCCCACCCCGTGGCCGGCTCTGGTCTGGCCCTTTCCAGTGAAAACACTGGATAACACGGATCTGGGGATACCTCATTTTCAACAGATAAAAATGCTCTGAAATGAATTTCAGTTTACAGAAGCTTTCCATTTCTGAGAAGGAATCATATTGAAAATAAAAGTAAAATCATCCTAAATTGAGCAAAAATACTGAAAAATGACTTGCTTGTATGCTAAAGGTCACCTCGCTAAGTTAAACAGAGAGCAGTCATTAGAGTCAAAAATGAAAGATTAGCAAAGTGAACACACGTGGTTGTCTGCTACCACTAAGTTGATTCTTTTAGGGCTTTAGAGTATATTTTTGGCAATCTTTTGAAATTAGCTACAGAGAACAAAATATTTTTCATCATTTACTGTATAAACGGAAATGTATTTTCATTGATACAAGTGTTTTAAACTCCCACATCTTGAATTTCACAGCAGGGAATAAGGCCTGCCTAATATTTTGTAATGCTGAGCTCAAAAACAGACACGCAGATCCGTATAGAAAAGCGGCTTTAGAATTAAAGTAGTTTAAACATAAATTATGTCTAAAGACCAAATATCTGCCAGTCGGCGGCAGAAGTCAATTTATAGTTTCAAATGCTGACTGTGGTTTGCTGAGCCCAATACCAACTATGAAATTCAAGATGTGAGAAATATTATTGCTCATGCACATCTTAATTAAAGCACAACATTTTACTTAAGTTAAATACATGACTAACCTGGTCAACAGAATTGCAACAGGACACTATGAGATGAATGTGCTAATTATTCTCCTTAAGGGAGGTCTTCAGCCTTGACTTTTATATGTGGCATTTAGGTATAATAAAAGCCAGTTAAAAGTAAGGCATTAAAAATTAGTACAATTTTATCATATAATCGTTGTGCCATCTTACTAAGTGTGAAACTAAAGGAACTTTAAAAATTTTATTTAGAAGGTTTTCTTCTTAAGTAAAAAGCCAATTTTTGGTTCAAGTACAGGAGGGTTCTAAGTCTACTGAGCTAATTATTGGAAGTTAAATCTGGATTTTCGAAATTCACACATGAAAACAAATAAATGCCCCAGTAAGCGCCTTTGAGCAGTCTGATCTGTGTATATTGTGTGCCTCGGTGAGCCACAATCAGAAACAGAGAGCTCTCCTGCTTTTCATTGATTTATGTTTTTTTTGAGAGACAGATTTCTGTTTATAGTTTTTCCTTAATCCTCTTCTCCAAGACATAATTTATAATTAATGACTTTAAACTGACAATGTTTACATTTGCTTTTAATATCCTAAAAACTGTTTCAAGAGGGTTTTTCTCCCACAACAAATGGAAAACCTATTCAGGACTCTGAAGCAAATACTTAGTAAATATACCATTGCTGTAATACACATTTGTCTATCGGAAGCATTTGTATCCTGTTTTTATTAATATGCTACTCCAAGTGACCCCATTCAGATGACAAGGGTTCGTTTTGCTTCCAAAGGCAAATAATACACTTCGGTCCGCAGCATTGCCCAAAGTGGCATTTTCTCAGTAGCAGCAGATACCATGGTCTCACCAGATGGCCTCACTGTAGTATCTATCATCTTTCTTTCTTTGGTTTCTACTGAAACAGCAACAGTGTTACTATGATGCTGTCCGTTTGTTGGGCTACTGGCAATTAACATCACACAAAGTGTTAACTTTCCTGAAATTTGTTGCTTAATAAGCAGGGGAGAAAGGTGGCCAACTGCGTGCATTTCAGGCTGAATGTGTGGCCCTGGTATCACTGCAGAATCGATGCTGTTAGGGGCTACCTGACTAGCATCCAGAGTCCCCTGTTTTCTACAAATGGCTCCCTATTGGCTATTGATGACTGGCAATGTGGGATCATCGTGCAAGTGCCTAAACACCACTTTAGAAAAGAGTAAACTCATCATGTCACATTACATGGATTGATGGATCCACTCTTTCCTGAATAGCTGCAGATGTTCTGAGGGAGAATTCAAAGGGGGGTAATTTCAGGAGGTAGATTTCTGTAATTGTGTTTAAAGGGGAGTAGCCCAGACCAGAATGAAAATCTGAGGGGGTCTCCTCAACAATAATTAGAACCTCCACCTTTGAGAACTACTTGATGGCTCCAATTTTATACACTCTGTATGTCTTCTAATGCTACTTTCTAAAACTGGACAAGGATGCTGTTTGAATTTTATATAATGGAAATGTCTGAAAGACAGACCTCAAATATGAGAGAATAGTAACAATATGTAAAAATTCTACGTGCAGGTCAAGTGGGAAAATTCTTACTTTAAAATAGATACTGAAAAATTATTAGTAAAAAGTTGCTCAAAATGTTTCAAAGCCTCTAATTATGGAAGGAGAAAGTCTTCTGCTCGCAGAAGTCAAAGCTCTCCTGGGACTGCATCTGGCAATGAACAACCACCGCAGATATCAAGTGCACAAATCTTGCAACCCATGAAGATG
The DNA here is from genome assembly GCA_963574885.1 of Lepilemur ruficaudatus. NCBI lineage: Eukaryota > Metazoa > Chordata > Mammalia > Primates > Lepilemuridae > Lepilemur > Lepilemur ruficaudatus. The sequence continues at coordinate 21,171 of CAUYRT010015559.1, read as the reverse complement.
GGTCTGATTTATGTCAAAGTTAAGTCTGGAAAAAAAAAAAAACGGTCCCTTGCTCTCAGGGAAAGACAAATATTTTAAAGGTATGTGATTCATACAGTAAATATTAGTATTCAGTTGAGTTACAAAATGGCTTCCAAATGGGCCACAGCTGTTTGAAATAAAGTACAAAGTTGGCCAGATGAGGATTTAAAAAATCATAATACATCATTTATCATTTTCCCCAGCTCATCCAAACACTGTTGAATTCATCCTGTCCTAACTTAGTATGGTTTGTTATTCCAAGAAAGCTACCAGACCCTATCTAAGGATTGCATCTCAGTGGTTAAACTAAAACATATATAATGGCTAAACTAAAACATACGTAGATAGTCATCAAATAGTGATTCTAGAGAAGCCAGCCCTGTCATGTGATCTAGCAATTCACGGAGTCATTTTTGAAATGTTCTAAATACCAGCATGTACATATGTTTTTATAGGCTAATAATCCCTAACTGGCATCAGCAGCTCCATATCAATGCCTATGGCAAATTTAAACAGAAAAATTCTGATACAATCTGTCATTTCACTCTTTTATTTTCTGCTCCTTCCCTAAACAAACAATCCATCTAACTCATACAGAAAAGCAAAATCTTACAAATACCATTTAATTCCTTATTCCTTCCTTCTTTTCTGCCCTGGCCCTTAGTTAATCTCTAGTCATAGTTCATTTTAACAGTCTTTACAATAATGAGAAGAAAAAAATATAAAACTCCTCCAGTTCCAGATTCCATTGAAAAACTAAAAGGCATTTTTCTTTCTGGTTAACTTCAAATACAGGTTTTTTTCACTACTATTTTATATTTATAGAAAATGCTTAGAAATACAGTTATGTCTAAGGAATAAGAATTTAACCACGATTCCCTGCCATATCTTTTAGAAATTTAAAATTTGCAGCATTTTTCAAGGCTGTTGCTATTGAGGTCAGTTAGAACAAGTGCATCTGTATTTTGTATAGAACTTAGTCCTTAAATGTGGTTAAATTTCCATCTCGTGTAACTTTGCTCAGCATTTTCTTAACTGTTCCCAAACTCAAAGACCTTTATAAAGTGGTATTTAGAGGATTTAAAACATTACACAATGTGACAAAAATCTTTCTATCAATTCCTTTTGAGAACCATCCAATCCATCTAAATACGGTCTCAGCAATATTGGTACGGCCCATTTCTGGGGGGTGAGACTCAGAAGCAAGCTCCTCGCCTGATAAAATGCCTACAGAATATATCTGCTGATCATTAAATGAGGGTGACTAGGGAAAGCATGGTGTTCAATTGTACTTATCAATACACTGAGTGTTATGTGCCCACTGTGGTGTGAGACACTAAAGCTATGGAATCAAAATCAAAAAAGGTATTAAAAATTATGCCTCATTTGTGTGCATTTTTGTGTCAGGCTACATATATTATAATAATTAAAGATTAGGTATGTGTAAGATTTTATATATATATAAGATTTTATATAGAGAGAGAATTAAAGATTTTATATCCATATATATATATAGATAAGAATATTGCATTGATATTATCTTCATTTCACAGATAAGAAAACACAGACTAGAATGGGTAATTATGTTACTCAGTATCTTACATCAAATATATGGCAAAACCCTGGTGTGAAGCAAGTCAGTCTGGTGTCCAGCGATCCATCTTTGCTCAATGGGTCCTCCTTGCTGTGAAAACTCCCTTTGGTGCTTCTCTCACACACACAACTGCAGGGCCCGGTCTCTTGTTCACTTGCTGAAGGCCCAGCATGCAGGGCAGTGCTTGGTATGCAGTAGGTGCTCAGCACATATTTATTGAGTGTAGAATCCCTGGGCTCCGGTTTCTCCTTCTATGTATGGGTCATCATTAGCGTGACTGCTAAGGATGAATGACTGAATTGCATGTTCTAGACTAAATGTACATCAATGGAAGTAGTGGACTGACGTACAGATTTGCAACCCATCCCAAACATTTTTTTCAAATAATCTATAAAGCACAACAGACTTTAATGAGTGCTCTGTTCGAATTATCTCTCTACCAACTTTCAAGTGAAATGTCTGCTCCCACTGTGTACGAGCATATGAATATTTGCGTATGTGTACTACATATGCTTACGCCCATGAAGCTATGCAACAATCACATTTACGTGCCAATAATTACATGTATACACACAAATACCTGGACTTCAGAAGTAAAATATGCTCACCATTTCAGGTAATCATTTTAGTTGCTCAGTTTCAAATTCATATAACTATAAACTTCGCTTCCACTCTACGGTTTTTAAACGAACAATTGTTTTACATCTCCTTTACTCCTAGCTTTTTAAAAAAATGGGGGACATGCATAATGTTTCTAAGAAAATGGCCAAGATAAACAATGCATGAATGATACAGTGCAACAGCATTTTAGTTAACTTTAAGTATTGTTGACATAAAATCCAAATTTTATCATAAGATAAGGGGAGAAAAAAACCCGGCAGCATTTATGGAGTGGGTGTCTGAGCACCAATGAGGAGGAAATGATTAGATTCTGTGGGCTCAGAGGATTTGTCAGCTGCCTCATAAGTATAATTCTGGCTCTTCATATCCCTGCTGCTTCTAATTTAGCAGGACAGGCTCATAATTGAAGCAAATTAACTATTTACACTTGCCACTTCTACCAGGGAAGAGGACACAGCAGCAGGAAAGAATGAGTAGGAAATTACATTCTTCCCACTTGTGTCAGATCTGCCCTTATATAAACACATTAACAGTAATTTCATGAGGCGTCAAACATAGGAATAAATACTGAGGGATAAAATAATGAGGTGTTGCTATTGAGCTGAACTGCTATGGCTAATATCCCTGGATATGAATTATGCATCCTGAAAGAAGGCATATGTTACAGTCTTCAAACACGTTCCCTGCAAGTGATATCTGCTCATTACTCTCTGGATCCCGAGGTACACCCACTCCCTTCATCCACGGCAGGGCTGGCATTTACAAAAACACACGCTCTGGGCACCGTGGGCTGTGGTTTCTCCTGCACACACCAAACTCTGAATGGGCTTTCCACTCCGTTTTTAGCATAACAGCATGTTTATTTAGCTCTTTGGCTGCAGCTTTAAAGCCATTTAATGTAATGTAAACAAGAACATTTTGTTTGTAATTTGCTAAATGTCTTACAGCCCGACTGTCTCCAATTAGGAACTGAAGGTTCATTTAGTAATTTACATCTGGTTCTGATTTAAGGTGACTTTCCTTTTCCACTTAAGAGCTGACTTTCCGCGGCAAAAAAGGACCCAAGAACCCTTTATAGCTCTTCGGACCAACCCTTTCTGCTTCAAAGTGGGACAGGTGCTTTTATTTTGTCGGGTTTGATTTGTTCTATCTATATTGTCACTGTGAACCCAGATCCCACACTACAATGACCAGAATCAGAGAGTTCAGAAATAATGGAGGTAGACAGGAAATTTAGCTGGAACCTCATAAAAAAAAGATGCTGAGGGTTGCTGAAACTCCAAGGAGCCTAATACAAAGGGCGTGATATTGTTAACTTATTATTTTTCTTTCTCTGTAGGTTCCAGTCAGTGAAAGATAAGTAGCAGAGACCAACATCACAGCAATACTTATGTTTTATTTCCCTTTCTCCATCTGGTGCCTTTTAAGCAACTTAGCATGCTTCTGAAATGGGCTCTCCATTGTCTTACGAGTCATTAGCATTTAAAACCCCCGGTTGGAATCCCAAACACAATTCTGTTCCCATTCCAGATTCAGCACCATCTTCCAAAGTATGAAAATGGAGAGATCTCTGATAAGTGGAGTTCGTTCAGTGGCTTTGGTAGGAATGATTCATAAGGGAGGTTTTGTGCTCCTTGAGGATTTTTATCGCTTCTTTCAGCTTCCTTTTGATTTTTCTTCTTTGAAAGATTCTTCACAGAAACCAACGTATAGTTTCTCACTCACCATGGATTCTGAAAATAAAGATCTGCCCTTCTGCAGAGGCCTCGCATTCCCGCCTCTACTCCACAGTGAGGAAGCATGTGATATAAACACACAGCAGCGCTATTAGTCATGTTCCCTCCGGCTGTCAAGAAAACATCCAATTGCAATCTCGCTAATAGCTGTTTTTCCTGAAATATTGTAATTTTCTGAGCCCCCAATAAGTCATCAATAATTTTGTCCGTTTTTCCCAGTTTGTGTTTATATTTGTAGCTGTTCATAATTGTGGGCTATTATGACAACAGGATTTTCAAACAATTGCGGCACATGAAATCTTAGCCTTGTACCCGGACCAGCTGCCTACACAATGCCAGTGGCGTCACATGGTCTGCTGTGCAACATGCACATTTGTCCAGAATTTTGAAGTTTAATCGTCTGCCTGGAATCTGCTCCAGGAACATTCCTTCAAAAATACATAGCAGTAGGTGTGCTCCCCAATTTGATGATTAAATGAGAATAAAATACAATTAATTTAAGTTTGAAACAGAGCTATTATACTATGTTGGCACAATGAGTCAACGCAAAGGGAGAGAACAGGTGGTGATCCACCACCATAACTCTGAGATATTTTGTGGGAATTTTCTGGATGCCCAAATGTGCATTCTAGGCAGGCACGTTTGCTTTGCTGGTAACTCTTGCAAACTGTTAGAGAAGGGCTGCCATGGAGCAGCAGAGCGGTGGCCCAGACAGTGCCAAGAGGTGCCTTCGGTTGGCAGTGTCTGAATTTCATTCATTCGACCCTCTCTCTGTCCCTGGGATGGGCCTCCACCCTATTGTGTCTTTCACCACACCTTTCAGCGTAACCTGCAGTCTCACTAGCTAATAAACAAAACCATCTTTCATGAGGAAGGGATAGCCTACACAGAACTCCTTGAAGTCAAAGGGGCATAAGGCATAGGGACAAACCATTTTAGAGTGACCCAAACTGCTCCCAATACCTTGTTTTGGTAACTCTCAAACAGATGCCCGAGTTTTAAAATACTTTTATTTTTATTAGAAAAAAGGATAGAGTTATTTCTCTCACGGTATTGTCCTAAACAACATTGGAATAAATTTTTTAGCAACTGGATTTTGATTATGAAATTGATTTATAATACCAAATGAATTTTATAGGTCTACTATTACATAATCACATCCTTTATAAAATGAATTCTCCCCAGTTACTTAAACTGAGAAATAAAATACAAAAGAGAAAGAAGAAAATATTTGTCATCATATGTATGCAATTAAAAAGCCTCAAATATTACATCATAATTATAATCGTATCTTCATTAGGGTGGCTCAGCCTCAATTTTAAAAGCTGGAATGGGAGAATGGGGGTAATCTCCCCTTTTAACATGACAATTGAGAGTAGTGAATCTCAAATTTTGGTGGTCTGTAAATAGTTTATATGGTCAGACAAAAAGAATGTGGAATGTTATCTTAACATTCCTCTCTTGCTATATGAAAAACAAACAGCCAAAGTTGAAGGCACTCAGTTTAATTCTGTGCATCTTCATTTCAAAAGTGAGTATGAGATGTTTCTAATTTCCTTCCTTTTTGTTAGGTGTGTCAAACCAAAATAAAATATAGACGAAAAAATAATTAAAAACCCTTATCACAACAGAGTTAGTGGGAAGAAACCTGCTGCTTTATATTTACTGCCTTGAGGAACTACCTGATTTTCACCATGAGAACATTCTTCTTTTCCACCAGAAACACAAGCACAGGCAACTTGTTTTTTAATACTGATAATGTAAAGGACCTATCATGGGCTAGGGAAGGCCCTTGCAACCTGTCTTTCAAAACCTTTTAAAACCACTGGTCTTGAATGTGAGAAATAGTTACGAAAAGGCAACCGGGGTCAGGGAGGTGGACAAGAGAGGTGAGACGGGCGGCGGTGGCAACCAATGTTTCTTGAAATGAAGCTTTGGACAAAGGACAAGCTAAGGTGTCACGGGTGAGCCCTGGAACAACGCTCCTGGTCCCTCTCGGGGCTGGGCAGGGGAGGGGGGCTGAGCCTTCACGGGGAATCCTGTTCAGATGAACAAGAGTCGCTGCACATAATCCCTGGGGAAGGGCATCGCTTTCAAGGTGCTTCCTCTAAGAAATTTTATCAGATAAAGCAAAAGAGTGTATGTATGGTTTTGAAGCCAGGTGTATTTTCAAGAACACACAGAGGGTTTACCGGCACAGAGAGAGCACTATGTCCTCACAGGTGGCATCATGGGTGACGTAACCCAGAGAACGGGAGGGAGGGGGGCGGGGGGGAGTCCTGGTTGATGTGCGCTGAGTTTCTCATTCAGCCGTGCTCTGCTGAGTGGAGGAATGAAGTCCCTAAAATTCCACCAGGACTGTCCAGCATCAACTGGGAACCCCACCCCAGATTTGGGAGTGTGAGTGCAAACCGATGCAAGCTAGGATAGAAACCAACTCTAAAACCTGAGACAACTATATTAGGTTTCAATGAGAATCACATAACACGATGTCAACTACCCTCTTAAAAAGGAGGTGGTTTCAGTGGTGTGTTTCCCCTTAAAGACTACTCTTGCCACACAGAGCTCACCCAGTCGGCCTGTGCTTTCCCGTGATGGCACTCCCTCAATCTTGAAAAGGACGTAAAAAAAATATGCAGAGATTTCGGATTCTAGAAGAGAGCTTTGACTTACAGAAAAAAGGGATTGGAGGGAACTGGGGGAGCAGGTTCTGTTTCCTTAGCAACTGGTTTTATCCATTACCACTGTCATTGATCTCCTAGGGTTTGTTAGGGAAAGGAGCTGTAAGTTGAGTGACTAGTTCTAATCACAGTGATCCTGTGTGCCAGCCACGTACCTTTAGACAAATCATTCAACACCACAGAGCCTGTCTTATTCTCTGCTCCGTCCCCAGTGCCTAGAATAGTGCCTGGCACATAAGTGCTCAACAAATATTTGTTGAATAACTAAACGTATGTATTTAATTTATCTGGCCCACTTCATAACATGCAAAATATAATAATTTTCCTGTCTACCTAAGTATTGAGTAGAACAAAGGATATAATGGATGCAAAAGTGCTTTTAAAAGCATAAAACAGGGTGCGCGATGGTGCAGGGGAGAGGAAGAAAAGCATAAAACACTACATACATTATAGATGTTGATATGCAGTCCCGATATAGAGGTCCTTGAAGATGCATAAATAAGTTTGAGGTTTTCTGAATTCTACCTACTTTCCAGGACATGATGAGGAAAGGTTAATGTCTCTATTAAGAATCATCTATGAGACTAATACATCATTAATGCAATTCAGTATTCTGCAATGGCTGAAGCTGCATCCATATAATTATTTAGATGATTTATTTTAATGATAGTGTCTTTTAATTTTTGATTTGGGACAATGAACTTTTAGATGGTGGCAATGGCCATCTAGTCCCTGGTTTAGAAACATGACATTAATATTGCTTCTTTGTTTGGGTGGGAACCCGCACTCTCTCACCATGATTCTTGTCTTCCGTAAGACCTTTGGGGCTACCTGTGCCATGGCAGTGATGTCTCACTTGGCTCTCCCTAGGCATGGTGCTCAGCCACACTACGGCAATCCACAAGAGAAGGAAAAAACCAGGCATCTGGTCCCATTTATCACAGCTTAGAAATATAGTACAAATATATATGGGGGATTGAATAACATATCCTGGTGGTCTTTAGGGAAGGGCTAAGGGCCTTGATTTAGCAAAGAGGAAAGAGGGTTTTGATGACAAAAGGGTAAATACTAAGTGCTACAGAGAGGTGTGGACAGTTTTCAAAATACTTTTTGGATTTTTTTTTTCTTTAGTCTTTATGATCCCATTGGCAACGTAAGGAATGATGTAATCCTGGCTAGGATATGTAAAAGTCCTTCCAAAAGTAACAACACTATATAAATTTTGGAGCAAAGGAACTAACATGCTATTTATGGAGGAGCAATAAAAAAGTATAGCATCATGTGACCATCTCCTAGAGTCTGGTTCTGAGGGGCGCAGTCTCAGCCTTAGCTCTGGAATCTCAAGAATTCGCCCAGAGCCCTCGGAAGCCCTTTCTCTAGAGTGCAGACACTGTCTCCACTCCTGTAGATTCCCAGTCCATTCTGAATCCCTTTTTACCTGTTTTTGCTCTTCTCCTAAACCGTCCCACATCGAAGCCACAATTTTAGAGACTTCACCGAAGGTAGCGTTTGGATTTTGGCCCTTGATGGCGGCCTGGGTATCACGAAAGAATAACGCGTAGGCAGACACGGGCTTCTGAGGCTCGTTAGGGTCCTTCTTCTTCTTCTTTTTGGGAGTTTTTGGTTTTTTCCCCATATCGGAGGCAGGCCGCTTCTCTCCACCATTGATCTGAAATAGAAATGAAAATGGAATTACAGAGAAACTCAGAAAATTGGGGGCCAAGGCATATTGCTGTTTTCCTTTGAGTCCTAAACACATGCACTCACCACACATCACACACAGACTTTCCTGAGAGACACTTGATTTTTCTGTTGTCGTTTTTTCAGATAAAACTTCATAGTTCACGTAGTCTTCATATTCATCCTTCTCCCAGCTTAATTTAAACAGCTTAAAAAAATTTGTTGATTCTTTTTACAATATTATTACACCATTAAATATTATCCCTTAAGTCTCCTAACTTTTTTTTCTCTTTCACTGTAACTGTGACAGCAGCAGATTTCTCTCATAGTAACTCTATTGGAGGAACAATCTAGTTTGTTTCCTTTGAGGAGTTTACCCTTGTCTTCCTCAACATGATTTTAAAACCATGGGTGCAGCATTTCCAGTAAATAAAGTCAAATGGTTTTTTACTGTACATTTAGGTCTATGGAATACTGCTGGGAAAATCTAGCAATACTCATGGGTCTAGATAAAGGCACGATCTAGACCCTGGATCAGAGCTGTCCAATGGCACTCCCTGCAATGATGGGAAAGTTCTGTGATTTGCACTACACTACTGCATGGCAGCCACTAGCCACATGAAGCTAGTGAGCACTTGGGATGTGGCCAGAGTGACTAAGAATCTAAATTTTAACTTTATTCTAACTTTTAAACATCTACATGTGACTAATTGGCTACCACATTGGAGAAAGCACCTCCAGAAACTAGAGGTTTCTAGAACAGCTTTTAAAGGTAGATTCTACTTTCTCCCATTGTCCTCAAGCATGAATATTTGGATAATTTTAATTGTTATTCTGATATAATTTGGGGAAAGTACACTGAACACATTTAAGACACCTGCATTGGAATATTATCTTTGTTACTAACTAGATGTGATGCCACTTCATCCACCTCTATAAAATAAAGGATTTTGGCTAAGATTTCTTTCCAACTCTAAAATTATATGAATCTACGTGAGTATAAAGTAGTGCTGTGTGGAAACTCCTTTCCACGTGTGTTATCCACCAGCATGAAGTCTACGTGCACTACCTCCTGAGAGAGTCGTCACTGCCAAGGCAGCTCCTGCACCCTCACCGTCTACTGTTGTGGTGGTCGTGGCCTTTTCTTCTCTGCAGATATAATGTAATATGTATCTTATTCAGGTAAATTGCTAGGTGGGATATTTGTGTAAAATAACTGCTGCCATTGGAAAGGAAGCATGATATTCAGGAGGTCTGTGGATATGTTCTCAGAGGGTCTAGCTTCATGCCCTCCTTTTACTATTTTTAGCTGTGTTACCTTGGTTAAATTAATTTCCCTGGGCCTCTGTTTCCCATACTATAAACAGTAGAGGTTATAGTACCATTTTATGATTACTAAGATGGTATATACTTATATATTTTTAAAACTTTAAAAGAGTATTCAACTATTAATTATAACATGGTAGAAACTTTCTGAATAATTAATTGAATGACTAGAAAGACCTTAATATTAATAGGTGATAACTTGTGATCAGTTTGAAAGATAAGCCCAAGCACCAAAATGATAGGAAAAAAGCTAAGTGAATTCTTTGTCTTTGTCTTTATTGAGAAAGATATTAAAAAGGTTATCATTCTGAAATTGTCTACTGACGCAGATTAAAGAAACCCATGGGGACAGGATGCTTTGAACCGAGTTGACAAGCTAATGTAGGTTAGGACAAGATGATAACTTTCCTGGGATGGATCTGAAAGGTGGTCATGTGAAATTATTGGTCCCCACGTGAATCTGTTGGAGGACTAGCATGCCGGACTGAGCTGATAGTGGACAAACTGATGTGACAGCTCTAAACTTAACACACAGGAATCTATGACCTAGAATGGTGGTTTTCAAATATGGCTGCATGGTAGAATCACCTGGAAAGCATTTAATACTCTGATGCTCAGGCCTTATGCTACACAGATTAAATCACATATCGTCAGGTGGGAGACTGTCCCTAGTCATCCCTCTCAACTCTACTCTTCCAACTTCCTTGAGAGATAAAAGAAGCAAACTTCCTCTGTGCCCCAAGGCTACATATGGCCGTATCTTTCCCCTTTTCACAACCACACTCTTCCAAGTGGTTGTTTGCTGGCCTTGTGCAGCCTCTGAGCTTACTTCAGTGTACCTTCCCCTCCCTTAGCTCTCGATAAGGTCACACATGGCCACATTGCTAAATCCAACCCACTTTTTAGCCTTCCCCTTACTTGACTTCTCACTGAGAGGGCCCTCTCTTCCACTGGCTCCATAGTATCACTTGCTCTGGGTTTTACTCCTACCTTGCTGGCCTTGGTGTTTCTAGAAGCATTTTTAGGCTCCTTCTCTTCCTTTTCCACCTGGCTATTATAATGTAGCATTCTTTATTTTTTTTTTTCTGTAAACTCCCTTCTCTTGTTCATCTGCACTTAGGTGATCTCATAAGTGTACAGGGTTTCCATTACCATTTGTGGGTGGATGATTGTCAAGTTCAAGTTTCCCCTGAGTTTTGCACACATAGAAGCAACTTCCATTTGACATCTCTATTTTCAAGCCTCAAATACATCTCAAAATCAAGTCAGGCTCCCTTAGTCACTTGTTTAGCTCTCTATATTTCCATTCACAGCATCTATCAAACTTGCAGTTATACAATCATAGCTGTGGTTCTAAATCTTCTCCTGTGTCCGAGCGTAAGCACTGTCAGTGCAGGGTCCCCTATCACAGTTCCTGACACATGATAACTGCTTAACTCTGTTATGATAGTAATAAAAAATAACAAAATAATATTTTGTAAACAGAGCCATTCTTACATTCATAATCATACAATATTTATTAAAAAGAAAAATAATGAGTCAACAAAGTCCACAATGAAGAATATTAAAAATAGGGTAGTCAACAGGTATAAACTTTTCAGTTATAAGATGAATATGTTCTGAGGATCTCATGTACAGCACAGTGACTACAGTTAATAATACTGTACTGTATACTTGAAATTTGTTAAGAGAGTAGATGTTAAATGTTCTCATTAAAAAAGCGACTAGGTGAGGTGTCAGACATGTGAATTAACTTGACTGTAGTAGTCATGTCACAGTGTACATGTATATAAAATCATCATGCTGTATACTTTATATACAGTTTTATTTGTCAATTATACCTTAATAAAGCTGAAAAAAATTATGTGATCCTGATATTGGTGGGCATATTTCATCAAAGATTGGGAATATTCAGAAATAGGGAACAAGGTGCAGAGATAAATGAATGCTTATCCATATGGAATAGTACCTAGATTCATTTTAAATTTTAATTAAAAAATTAACGATCTGACATACTGAAATCTTCATGAGTGCAGATTACATCAATCTTTTTGAAAAATGATCAAACGTCAATCATGGAGATAAATTTCCTATCATGCAAGTGTTCTTATTAAGAGATTCCCCCAAATTATTTAAACAGTTTCTGTGATGGTTAATTGTAGGTGTCAACTTGACTGGATTAAAGGATACCTAGATAGCTGGCAAAGCATCATTTCTGGGTATGTCTGTGAGGGCGTTTCCAGAGGAGATTGGCATGTGAGTTGCTGGTCTGAGTGGGGAAGGTCCACCCTCACTGTGGACGGGCACATACTATTAGCTGGGGCCTGGATAAAACAAAAACAACAGAGAAAAGGGAATTTCCTCTCTCTGTCTCTCTGCATGCGCTCTCTTGCTCCTCTGCTTCCCACCATGGGATGACGTAGCAAGAAGGCCCTTACCAGATGAGAGTTCCTTGACCTTGGACTTCCCAGCCTTTTGAACTCTATGAAATAAATCTAAATTCTTTATGAATCATCCAGTCTCAGATAATTCTGTTACAGTGGCACAAAATGGACTAAGGAAGTTTCCCCTCTATTGTCCAAAATTGTGTTTGAACCACTGATCTTCATGTTTATTTCCTTTTTAAATTGGCATTTGCACAGTCTGGTGCAAGCTTCAGACCTGCTGGGCGTGTGACTCCCTGATGTAATAGAAACGAGGATGTTATCCCCTTGCATTTGACAACAAGGCCCTACTTCCTAGGGATGACCTGATGAAGCAGGAGAACCTGCTTACTACCAGTAAGAAGCTCAAGCGTATCAAAACCACCAATTACCATTCTGAGGCAATGTATGGCAACCCTATAAGAAACCCTAAATAATTCCATGTAACCAAACCGTTCGGTTAGTTGTCTAGAGGCTTTCGCTATTTTCATGGCATGTCCCTTGGGGTTAGCTGGTCTTGCTCAGTTACAGAGTTTCATTTAATAGGAGCAAGCATTTCACAACTTCTGCCTCCACATTTGCAAGGCTCAGAAGATACCATTATGGAATGTAACTCTGGGGTTTCATTGTGTATCTGATTGAGTACCTGAGAGGCACTAAATTATAAAGCTGAGGTGTTGCTTGCATTAAAGCCAGACCACCAGCCAGTCTGACAATAATACATCATCTTTGCCTTTGCTATGCCTAAAAGCAAGAGCATTTGATTTGCTTTCAGTCAACCGCACACTATGCCTTCCCTTTAAACACTCATGATGGCCGGGCATGGTAGCTCACGCCCGTAATCCTAGCACTTTGGGGAGCCAAGGCGGGAGGATCACTGAAGGCCAGGAATTTGAGACTAGCTTGTGCAACACAGCAAGACTGTGTCTCTACAAAAAATAGAAAAATAAGCTGGGCATGGTGGCATGTGCTTGTAGTCCCAGCTACTTGGGAGGTTGAGGCAGAAGAATCACTTGAGCCTAGGAGTTTGAGGTTGCTGTGAGCTAGACTGATGCCACGGCACTCTAACCTGGACAAGAGAGCAAGACCCTGTCTCAAATAAATACACAAATAAATAAATAAATAAATAAATACTGTGTTAAACTTGGTTTGAATTATCTGCCATGCAAGAAAACCGGCACCTAAGAAGACTAAGCTAAAGGATACACATAAAATATTCATTACTCAAGATTCACTGCCTTTCCTTTCATAATTAAACTACGTCACCAAAGCTATATTCTTGGATCATAACATTCTGATCATTCACGGAGTTACTCTCATAGAACTGAACTATGATCAAAGAGAATGCCCTAACTTTCACCGAAGACTTACATAAGGGGGAAAAACTTATGTATGAAAGATATCTATTTTTTATTGAATACAATATGCTTTGGATGGAATTTTTTATTATATTGCTCGATGTTCTTGTATCTATTTTTTATTAAATACAATGTGCTTTGGAGGGAATTTTTTTTATTATATTGTTCAACGTTCTTGTATAAAGGATCATTGGGTATGCACAGTATGTTTGCTTTTTGGGATGCAGTACCATGGAATGAAAATTCCCTGTTGCGGTGTGGTGTCTAATGTATCTGAGTACTTGGGTAGTACACTACGCAGTATAAGGCTGTTTGTTTCATGTACACTGGGAAATACTCCCTGAGCTGTGTGGGACTTATTATTTTTCACTTTTCTCACGTGAGAAGGAGGCAGAAATGAGCTGCCATGTTAGACTCTGTGTAAAGAACTGGGAATCTGTAAGGCTTCCTTCCTGGAGGTAGCTTCATCACATATGTGAAAAATACATGGCCATTGCTCATATGCAAAACTCCTTGAAGTAAGAAATGTTGCTATAATTTGGATCCACTTCCATGCCAGTAATGGACTGCACTTTAAGAGATACCTGGCACTTCTGACCACAAACTATTTGGAAAGAACACAATGAAGACAAATATGATTGTGGTGGAAAAATATTATAGCTAAATGGATTTATAATCTGTCCCTTGACCTTAATTGGGGGTAGCGTCTGGATCCTGACTTCTTACATAGGTGGAAGAATGCTTAGAATTTCATATCATTACTTTCTAAAAGGCCCTGACTTCTAAGGTCTAGAGCAGCACTGTTTCACAGGATTTTCTGGAATAGTAGAAATGTTCTCTGCACAGTCTGAAAGGGTAGCCACTAGCCACATGTGGCTATAGAACACTTGTAATGTGGCTAGTGTGACTGAGGGATTGAATTTTAAAATTTAATTTTAATTAGTTAAATTCAAATGCAATCAGTCATACATGACTAGTGGCTACTGTATTGGACAGTACAGAATTGTGTACTGTCACTGTTCTAGAATATAGTAGTTCTAAAGTTACTAGGGTTCTCAGACTAGAGAATTAAATTTTATTCCAACATTATAATCTTTATAATGTGGAAGAACCCATATAATGTAAAAATATAAATTACATATGATGACAAGCACACCGAAAGTAAGGGGCGGGTCCCACTAATCTTTACCTACTTCACAGCACTGGTACAGTGTCTCACATGCAGTGGCTCATTACACTTTTCCAATCTTCTACAGCACTGGGCAAAGGCTTAGAATTACAAGGCAAAAAAAATTTGAAGCACATACAAAAATTGTATGAAAATCACAGCAACTAAGAACATAGCTGAGCTGAGGCCCTAAATGCAGCCTTGATTACCCACAGACTTATTTTGCAATCAATTAAGGCACTAATGAATAAATACATAAATAAATATTACTCATAAATAATTATTACACAGAAGCTTTATATAGACGCATGTGCTTCCTGTAACTTTACTCACAGACACAGATTTATTTCTCAAATCCCTGGAGGTGCCCTTAGGCTTTTGGTAATTCACCTCCTGTCATGACTTATTGCTTAATTATAGTGATGTATTTAACTTATTTATCACAAGAAAACAATAATCTTTCACTCTAAAAAAGCATGCGCTAACAGTGTTGCTTAGATAGTACTTCTGAAGAATCCATAGCACAGGAGTTAAGACTATCAAGGAAAGAGAATCACTGATATTGAAGCGTCCCTAGAGAAGTTAGAAACGTCTATAAGCATATTTAAAATAAACTGCCGTGGTCCCAAAGCCTTTAATGGAGCCGAGAGAGCTGTTTAATGCATACTATCTTGCAGTAATCGCTGTAGTTTAAAATAGATTTTAATCAAGCACCATCTGCATAATAGGCTGAACAAACAACATAGAACTCCACTTATAACTCTTATCATATAAAGTAAATATTATAAAATCTTCACCATAGAAACAAGGCATATAACAGCACTTTTTGTGATGGTACTGTTTCTGTAAGTGAAAATTTTGCTACTTAAATTCATTCTCTCTTTTCTTTCTAAACTATGCCATCTGAAATCCCCTTATGAGAACAAATTCAAATAAGCATGGAAAGTAAGTCATCTAGTTACTGTGAAATCAGCAAGGCTGTAATACTTTTTTCATTTTACAATTGGGTTTATTATTATCATTAATAATAACAGTACATTCAATGACTCAAAACATCAATTATAGAATAACGCATATGAAGTGCTATACTTTTGAAATGATTCACAAGTGTGGGGTATTGTATCAGTGTCACGGTTTGTAAAGCAATTTCATTTTTAAGGATCCTTGATTCAGCCAAACATAACTGAGTATTATTTTGGGGTGAGTTTAGCAAAGGCACTTAGCAGATTTATATGAAACAGGAAGTTTGGGCTACTGTCCAGAAAAATTAAAGTAAGAAAAAAGGTTGGCTCTAATTATATTACACCTACTAGTTAAACTGATCAATTTTGTTGGATTTACTTGATTTTTTCTAAATTTCCCTGTGTAGGGCAATATGTTTATTTCTTACCCTTTAGGATTGAGGGCTTCTACTGCTTTACAAAGAACGCAAGCTGTTGAGGTAAGGTTCCGTTGAATAAAATGCCAGGTGGCTATGTTAAGGCTCACTTTATTTTTATTCCATGAATTTATTGAGTATGCTAAGTTATCTAGGCTATGTCTAAGAACATACACTCCTTGAAAATATTATACACTGGCATAATTTAATTACTTGAATGGATTTTAGGAATGACCATTTGCAATCAGGTACTAACTGGCTGTTTGAATTTGATCATTTCCTCCTAGTTTGTTAGGCTCAGCCTTAATAAATGGAAATACTTTTTTAAAAAATAAATGAGGGACAAATATTAATTTAATTATGGCTTAAGAAATTCTTTAAAAGTATCATACATATTATACCTAAAAGTGCTGAACAGTTGCATAATATAGTTCAATGCCAAAAATATCAGACTTCCAAGTCTCAATTTTAGTATTTTATCCCATTGCTAGATAAAGTAAATGACATTTAGTTCTAACACTGCTTGATTTCACTTAATATTTGTAGAAACCTGTCTGTTTATCATTTTTACTTTATTCCAGGGGTCTTCTTGCCTTTAGAAAGGTGGTAAATACAAACTACTTCTCTAAAGGTTTATTTAATTGCTGCTCTGGTGACTTATCCTATTCGCTTTGATGAAAAAACCTTCTGCTTCTGTCTAAGATGGCAGAGCACATGCATTGATGGACTAGCAGACTAGTAACAAACTGTTAAAGGAAAAAACTAAGTGAAAGCAGGAACTCAGAGAAAAAGCAGAGTACTAAAGCCAGCTTTCATATTGAAGATACTGTTGAACCTGGTTTAAAATTGAGGTAAAGGGTGTGGCAGACAGAAGACAAGGCCCGTGGCTCACCAAAAGCAAGATGTTTAATAGGAGGGGTCCTATTAAAGTCAGAATGTAAAAGAACTAGACTCTCAGTGTAAGGGTGGAGTAAAATAATTTCCTTTATACATGCCCTCCCAGGACCTGAAAGGGTGATTGCTCTAGAACCTTAATACAAATGAAGAGTGGAACACAATCTCTTCTGTTGATTCACAAACAAAAGCCAGCATCTGCAAGAATTTGTAGCCTGAATGCACACTCTGTGGGTGGTCTGAAAAAATTTAGGCCAAGTTTGGTTCTAGATTGTAATGGTAGAAGCAAATACAAATTATTGCTAGAGGATACCACTTTCAAACCAGGTCTAAAAGAATTCTTATAAAGTTCTAATAAATATCAGCTCTCATTCAAAAATCACAAAAAACAAAATGAAACAAGCTATTAAAACCAAGAAAATTAGACCCCAAAAGACTTCATGTATTAAATCAGCAAAGTAAAGATATAAAACAAATATGTTTAACATGCTTAAAGATATAAAAGAGATTAAATAGATGAGTAAAGAGCAAGCAACTAAAAAAAGTCCAAAAGGATTTGAGAAAGAACCAAATAAAAGTAGAAAAAAAAGTATTTGAGATTAAAACCTCAATAGAGCATTTTGAATTTCAGATTAGATATAGCTGAAATGAGAATTATGAACTGGAAAACTGACACATATAAATTATCAGAATGAATACAGAGCAGCAAGGAAGTGGAAAAGGTGGAAAAAGGGGGGCAGAGGAAAGGAAAGAAAATCTAACATTCATCCTCTCAGAATTATAGGATGAAAATGGAGCAAGCATGGGGTAGAGGCAATATCTTAAAAAAATAGAGGATGAAAACTTCTCAGAACTGATGAAAGACAGAAATGATTCAATTCAGGACAAATGTTAAGAAACCCATGCACATCACAATGAAGCTGCAAGACACCAAAGACAAGAGAAGATCTGAAAACCAGTCAGAAAGTAAAGGCAGATTAGACGGTGAGGCAGTAGAATTCTCAGAAACACAAGGATTCAATGGAATAATATAATGTCTTCAAAATGCTGAAAGAGAATAACTGTCAACCTAGAATTCCACATCCAGCAAAGATATTTTTTAAGGTAAGCGTGTTTCCAATAAACCCTCATGAAAGAATATTTTAAAGGCACAAAAAAAGTGATGTCAGGTGAAGGAAATATACATGTGAATACATCTAAAGGGGAAAAAAGGCTGCATAAATAATAAAAATAGCATTTCATGAGGCTTTTTAAATTACAGAATTCAATTAAATTATAATTAAAATGAACAACAGCAATAACAGTTCCCAACATAAACTGGGAGGCAGGTGTATAGAATTAAAGTAATCTAAGAAAGAAGGTAAAGATATTGGTCAATTTTAGACTTTTATATGGTTGTATACTAGGGGTAGCTCCTGAAAGTAGAGAAGAAATATAAAACTCCTAATCTTAAAATGGGGAATATTAGAATGAGAAAAATAAGAGCAACCTTAAAGAAGGCAAGAAAGAAAAACAAAATTGAATATTTGTGGGATAAATAGAAATCAACATACGTAGATGTAGAAATAAATCCAAGTATTTTGGAATTTATATTCATACCAATGCAGTAAATGTTCCATATAAAAGTAAAAGATCATCTAACTGTATGCCATTTGTAAGAGGTACACATAAAACATAAGATTACTTTGAACAGAAAAGCAGAAAGTAAAAGAATGGAAAAATATATACTGTGATTCTTAGCCCATAATTTCTCTAAAGGGAAAACTGTGCCAAAAATATAATGCCAGATGCTTTAAGTGTCTTAAACCATCCCATATATTACAAATACTGGATTACAGGCTTAGAACTACAAGCTGCCTAAGTTTATATTTCTTTAATGCTTTACTGTACATCTTATTTATGACAACATAGCTTCACAGCAATCAAAATCATGGGTAGTGCTTATAAGGGGATAATTTATTTTACTGATGTTATATTTACAATATTTCTCTTTGTCAAAACAGACTTATTTCATTTAATTGTTCAATTAGATAAATTGGGATCAATATATAATTGCTTAAAGAGAGCACACAGTGTTAGGAGGGAAGCTTTAAAAGGTGCTTTTGCTGATGTTGAACCAAGTATTCGTTTTTAGTTCGTTTGTTAGAAATGATTTAAATGATCTTTTTGACTTAATGCTATTTCACATTTAACTGGAGCTGTTGCACTACAACATTCCACATAAATCCTACTCACATATAAGGGAAAAATTCCAGTTTAATCTTTTACTGTGATAAAGAATGCTTAAGCATTTTCATCAGAGGATTTTTCTAGCCATTTAATAAATATAAGTTTAATAAATGAGTAAGAGGATTTTGAATTGAAGAGAAGGTGAAAAACAGTGTGTAGAGTTGGAATGGAAGGGTGAATTTTCTTGAGATGAAAAATACACTTACACTCAACATGACTTTGTGAATGTTCATGTAGACAGGAAGTCATTTTAATGGGTGCATTCTTGAGAAATCCATCCCTAAACCTTCACACATCACTAATTCAGGAATATATCACTATAGAATATGAATTCTATTATGTGATGCTTACATAATCACTATTAAAGATCCATAAATTATTTGAGGCATGGACATTGAGTGATTGGATCATTCACTGGCAAATTTTCATACCTGGAAGCTTATAACACATAAATTTGTGCCTCGGAAAAATTATAAAATATGGACTTAAGGGGTTAATAGCAAATGTCGGACTCTATGAAATGTTAATTCTATGAATTTCAGATTTCTACCCACTCTTCTACTGTATAAGTTGAAGGTTGTTGAAAATGCTGTTGTAATTAAAAATTATCCTGTATAAAATTTACTATCAGAAGATGCTACTAATTTTGCATTTAATTTCCTGAAATGTCGGCAATGAACACTGATAAAGACATAATCCAGATGCACAAATGGATCTCTACTATGAACACATTAATTTTTCCCCCACACAATATAGTATGTATCATTTCTGTTTAGGAAATTGACCTGAATTATCCATGCATAATCCAAAATCTAGATCACTGGCCGCAAACAAATTCTTAGTGTTCACATTTAGGTCCAGGTACTCACTGGCTGTTTTAGGTACCATTAGAATAATCCATATTTTCTAAAGAAAATTATTTTGCCCTCTAAATGGTCAGTTAAAGGACAGGCTTTCACTAACCCAGTAAATTATTTATGTGGTATCAATTAGTCTCCTCTTGCCTTTTTACCCAACTCATGAGAGACTGTTTCACTGACAACAGGGAGAGACAGCGGCAGTGGAGGGATTGGCGTGGCAAGGATGTCTGCTGCGCGGCTATTCTAAAGCACGCCTGGGATTTGTTTTAATCAGGTA
The DNA here is from genome assembly GCA_963574885.1 of Lepilemur ruficaudatus. NCBI lineage: Eukaryota > Metazoa > Chordata > Mammalia > Primates > Lepilemuridae > Lepilemur > Lepilemur ruficaudatus. Next base: position 925 of record CAUYRT010015559.1, on the reverse strand, counting down.
TAGAAAGACAGCAGGCATGGGAATGACTTTTACGAAGTTTATACCAGATCCTTAGAGAGGAGGCCTGGTGCACCACACAGGGCCACGTGGGAAAGCACGCAGCTTGGCCAGGCGGCAGAAAGAGGGCAAGGACAAGGCATTCCCTGAGCTTTTATTGGGGATTTTCCGGGAAGGAATGGGTGAGACGGGGTAGGCATGCTTGGGTTGGATAGTTTGAATAATTTCGGCAAGCTCTGGGACATAGGGAGTGATCCCTAGTTGTTTAATATCTCACCTCGGGGTGACATAGGGTGGGGGAATGTGGACTTGGTGTGTGAGAGTTTGACAAAGGATGGTGGGGGTGTGGCTCTGGATTGATTGGTTTGTATGTCAAAGGGGGGCTGGCAGGGAAGTCATTCGCTATTTCTAGGAATGAGCTAGCCCTAAAGGGGTCATCTCTCCACGATCAAGGCCCCGATGCCAGAAGATCAAAAATATAAGAAAATATAGTTAATATAGCAGTCTTGTCTTTGTCATGAGGCTAAAGAAATATATGAATCACTATTTATCTGGACCTTTAAAAAATCAGTGGAGTTATTGGAAAGTTAACTATATCAGGACTCCACAGTGTTGCCTTTGGTAGCATCTTGACAGTTTAATTTCTCAAAAACAAAATTTTCACAAAGGTGAAAAGAAAACAAAGTGGCTGATTCAAGTGATTATTCATTAGTGATTTTTTTTTATTTTAAAAAAGAGGAATATATGCCGGGCGCTGTGGCTCACGCCTGTAATCCTAGCACTCTGGGAGGCCCAGGCGGGAGGATCGCTCAAGGTCAGGAGTTCGAAACCAACCTGAGCAAGAGGGAGACCCCATCTCTACTAAAAATAGAAAGAAATTAATTGGCCAACTAAAAATATATAGAAAAAATTAGCCGGGCATGGTGGC